>JADLZL010006993.1:0-54929 GCA_015844335.1 Chrysopogon serrulatus | reverse complement strand
GCCGGATGCTTCCGCACCATGCGATCGGGACCGTCCGTTCTCTGCGAAACTAGCATAGAGAGAGAAGAGAAAGCAAAGCGTGCTAACCCTGAGCCCCGGCTCTCCCTGATCCTCTCTCCCGCCTCCCGCCGCATACTGGTTCGGGCTCGCCGTCGCGCTAGGGGAAGAGGAAGGGAATATGGCGGCTGCGGCGGCCGCCAGCATGGGGGTGGTGAGGGAGGTCCTGGGCGCCGACGTCGTCGAGGAGGTGGACCAGCCCATCATCGACTACATCGCCAACGTCCTCGCCGACGAGGACTTCGACTTCGGGGCCCCGGAAGGGCACGGCATCTTCGAGGCGCTCGGGGAGCTCCTCATCGACTCCGGATGCGTCTCCGACCAGGAACACTGCCTTCAGGTACCGCCCTGCGTACACCCCTACCGCCTCCCCCTTCCTTCCTGGTCTTGGTACCACTACCACCGGCCTGTCTGTTCTGGGATCTGACTAATCCCACTCACGCTAGACTAGGTTGCCATCTCGCTGACCGGTAATCAGATATGGTCATGGCTTCGATTGCTTCGTGCTGCACATAAGCGCTCTGGATTGCTGGGATTCTGTGGTTCCTTGCCTTTTTCTTTCTTTCTGTAATTATCAGTAGCCATCTCCTCTGTTTAAAGCAACTGTAACATTCTGCGTGATTTGACATGAAACACTGCACTAATTTTTTGATTCGAGTTACTGGTGATGTGTCATCCAATGAGTAATTTGAGTACTCCCTCCGTCCCATGGAGTATGTCGCCCAGGAAGCGTGTTGTGTTTGTGAGGGGGGCACGGTTTTCCAACGACAAAGTCCATGGCAAAGTCCATGGGACAGAGGGAGTATAGCGGTAGGAATTAGTTGATTTAGCATTTTGCGATTCAACGCGATTCAGTTATCATCATCAGATCAGACGAATTGGAGCCTCTGCCTAGCTTCATTATGCTTTCTGCCACCTGCTGCATTTTTTCCCTTGGTCATGCTATATTGTCTACGGCGAGCCTTGAGAGCCATTGAGGAACTCTATCCACTTGGGAAATGGATAATACAGAGATTGCTGATTGATACTTGACTGCATAAGCACTTACGTGTGTCTTGTTTCGTGTCCACTATAGGTCTGCAGTAAGCTCTGTGAAAAGTTTGGAAAGCATGGTCTGGTGAAACCCAAACAAGCTATGCGCAGCCTTGTCACACCGTTACGGATGAATGCGGGGATGGATGATGACGTCGCTCCAAAGAAGCCACAACCTGAAGTATTCGACGGACCGCTGCTGTCTTCGCGCGATAAAGCCAAGATTGAACGGAGGAAAAGAAAAGAGGAGAGGCAAAGAGAGGTAATCTGTTTGCAGACAACTCCTTAGATCGCCACATGATGCAATTCTTGGTAGATACATCTGATGTTCAGCGATTCTTATTTTATCTGCAGAAGATGCAAGCCTTCCTTCCTGACTACCCTCTTCTTTCTTTCATGTACTATCCTGCTTGCTGGTACAGGTTCAATATCAAATGCATGTCGCGGAGATGGAGGCACTTAGAGCTGGAATGCCGCCTGTTTATGTAAATCACAGTAATGATGGTGGGCCAGCTGTTAGGGATATACATATGGAGAACTTCAGCGTCACTGTTGGTGGCCGTGATCTAATTCAAGATGCTACTATAACACTTGCGTTTGGAAGGCACTATGGTGAGTACTTTGTGGTGTTTGGTCAGTACTCAGTAGATAAAACTGTGGCCAGGACCTGGGAAGCATGCATGTCCAGTTCGTTTATACATATCTGTAAAAAATTTCATTGAAATGTTATTCTACAAGTTTCAGGATTTCTTATTCACTCATTTCAGGCCTTGTTGGAAGAAATGGAACTGGGAAGACATCTTTTCTCAGAGCGATGGCATTGCATGCGATTGATGGTATTCCCAAGAACTGCCAGATATTGCATGTTGAGCAAGAGGTCGTGGGTGATGATACAACAGCTTTGCAGTGTGTTCTGAACGCTGATGTCGAACGAGTTCAACTTTTGCAGGAAGAAGCTCGTCTGGTTCAGCAACAGGTTGACTAGGGGGCATCATTACCTGATGGTTTTCCTCCTTTGAATTTTCTGCACTTGTCATGTGTTCTGCCCATCTGCTAATTCTTGCCGCTGTTTTGCAGAAAGATTTAGAGATTGAGGCTGAGTTTGGGCAGAGCTCTGGCAAAAGCAAGGATGGCCTTGACAAAGATTCTATCAGCAAGAGGCTTGAGGAGATATATAAACGGCTTGAGCTTATTGATGCAGATGCAGCAGAGGCTCGTGCGGCATCAATTTTGGCGGTCTGTTTTATTTCCTTGTTTGTACTATTCGCACAATATAATGCCATTGGTTCACTTTTGCTCCTGTTTTGATTTGAGCAGTTACCTTGATTACACATCAGTCTATCTTCCAAGCATCAGTAAAAATAGATAATCCTCAATAAGGGCAATCACATTTCTTTGATGTTTTGTACTTGGAATGCATCAGTTCATGTAGGATTTGTGCATATTGATCTCAGAAACAACATAGGATTTGGTGATTCGCACATCATGATTTGTACTGTTCTGAATGGATGAATTGTTTGCAGGGTCTTAGTTTTACTCCAGAAATGCAACGCAAGCGTACAAAACAATTTTCTGGTGGATGGCGCATGAGGATAGCTCTAGCACGTGCTCTGTTCATTGAGCCTGATTTGCTACTACTTGATGAGCCGACAGTAAGTTGGAAATATGGGTTTTTTTTCTTCAGTTGCTCGCACATGCTAATGGCGTATCTCTTTCCAGAACCATCTTGATCTTCACGCAGTGTTATGGCTAGAAACGTATCTCCTGAAGTGGCCAAAGACATTCATTGTTGTATCACATGCTAGGGAGTTTTTGAATACGGTATGAACACCCGATATCATTACATAGGATATAATTTGACAAAGTTTGCATTAGCATATTTTTCTTTTCTTTTGTCGGTTTAGGTAACTGATGACTAGAACCTTTTAGGTTGTCACCGATATCCTTCATCTACATGGTAGAAAACTGCATGCTTACAAAGGTGACTATGACACATTTGAGAGGACAAGGGAAGAGCACCTTAAGAATCAACAGAAAGCCTTTGAAACAAATGAGAAAGCCAGACAGCACATGCAGGTTGGTTCTATTTCTATCAAGCATCATGCATCCTGTGAGTGCTTTAATGCCTTTTTTAAAGAAAATTCCATAGTTTCTGAGTAAAAGAAGACTTTGGAAAGTGATCTATACAAAAACTAAGGGTTCACACATGTCTTTATTGGGTTTATACACTTCCTTTTCAAGAGCATGTCAGCAACTCATTGGCCGCCGTTTCAAGTGGGCCATATACTAGTTTGTAGAGTAGAAGATATAAGCTCATGTCTGTCTTTGATGTAGTGGATTTTTTTATTGGATAATACTAGCTCCAGATAAGAAAACTCGACATGACGTTCAGACAAGGAAAGATAAAGAAAACAAGCTGCACAGCTTGTCTCATACACCATGTTTACATGACTGGAGGTAGTAGTAATCAGTAGACTGCATCTTTCTTTAGCTTGAACGTGGTAATAGGCCAATTAGCTACTGTGTTGGCAGCTGGAGCTTGTGCAAGGTGGGCTATCCCTGCTTGCATTGTCTAGTGACACCAAACAAGACAAATCGCTGTATGATATAACCTCAAAGATGAACGAAATTTTAAATTACCTGGAAACTGCTGAAGATATTAAGCTCTGCTCGATATATTCTTGAAAACCAGGGATGAGCTTTAATTGTTTTTTTTTTCTGCGTAGACATTCATTGACAAGTTTCGGTACAATGCAAAGAGAGCATCACTTGTTCAATCGAGAATCAAGGTACACTTTTTCATTCTTGTCTCCATGTTAACAATTTTGTAGTTGTTTCACTTAACAGATACTGTATGTACAAACTCCCAACCTGCATTTTGATCTAGGATTTTGTTCAGTGACAAATTTGATGTCTGACTTAAATTCTTATCTGTGCTATCACAGGCATTGGAGCGAATGGAACATGTTGATGCAGTTGTCAGCGATCCAGAGTATGTCTGCTCGCTAAACTTTTGTACTTTGGTATTTTGTTTACAATCAACTCATTAATTGTTGAATATTCCTTGCAGCTATAAATTTGAATTTCCAACCCCAGATGATCGCCCTGGACCACCAATCATTAGCTTCAGGTATCATTTCTGATACCTAATGCTATTTATGAAATCTTTTTGGATGTTTGTGGTTCTTTCTCCCTTCTCTTTAAGGGACATCCACGTGTTCTCTGTTGAATAATTCTTTCCATCTTCGCAGTGATGCCTCGTTTGGTTACCCTGGAGGGCCTACCTTGTTTAAAAATTTGAATTTTGGTATTGACCTCGACAGCCGCATAGCAAGTATGATTTCTTCTTTGTTCACTCATTATAATCTTACTGCATATTAATGTCTGGTTTTTGAAGTGGTTCTTCCATTTTTAAAATCCCAATCCCTCGTTGACTCGTTGTTTCAGTGGTTGGCCCTAATGGCATTGGCAAGTCCACTATACTGAAACTAATTTCCGGGGATCTGCAGCCAACTTCTGGAACAGTATTCCGCTCTCCCAAGGTGCTTCATTCTTCTGTAGCTACATGTTTTGCATTTTCTTCCTTAACAAAGTTGTGTTACATGAACTTTGATTTATGTCATTTGAGCTTTCTTGTCTGAATTTTATAACAGTATTGTATTGAGATGCCAGTATGTGCATATTTGTTTTTCACTCGTGAGGGTGTGGTTCCTATACTTGTATCAATCTCTGCCATTACTGAATCAGTCAAAATATCCTGAACTTTGATCCTTAATACTGATTTTTTTTCTTTGGATTACTAACATAATACTGACAATCACAAATGATGAGATCTATTTACTATCATTGTTGATTGCCATTTTTCCCATGCAGGATCCTCTCTTTTGTTTGTTTCTTTGAAATTTTCTTATAATTGTTTTTACAGGTTCGCATGGCTGTATTCAATCAACATCATGTTGATGGCCTTGATTTGACGGTGAATCCCCTTCTGTACATGATGAAGTGCTACCCGGTAAGTTGAAGCATCTCTTTTGGCGTTTGTTGGATATGAACTCCACCATGTGGTTAGCTAATAAAATGGGTATTCCTTTTACATGTGACCTGAATTTGAATGTATATATGCTGCTGTTTGCAGGGTGTACCTGAGCAGAAGTTGAGGGCACATCTGGGTTCGTTTGGTGTTTCAGGAAGCCTTGCCCTCCAACCTATGTACACTTTATCAGGTAGAAATCATAGCAATTCTACAGAAGGGTTTATCTGATGAAACGGGCCGCAAAATTATAGCATCATCCTTGCTAAGGGTTCATCTCGGTGTAGAACCGAATTGCTGATTTCTGGATCCTAACTAAAGCAATTGCAATTCCAGGTGGTCAGAAGAGTAGGGTTGCGTTCGCGAAAATAACCTTCAAGAAGCCACACATCATTCTCCTCGATGAGCCTTCTAACCATCTTGTGAGAAAAATTATCATGCTTTGTACCGATTGTTGTTTTTGACATGGAGGATGAGGAACCTCTGGGCCTGGGAGGCAGCTATTGCTGAACTGAACTTGAACTTGGTCTGTGTTGCAGGATCTGGATGCAGTTGAGGCGCTCATCCAGGGTTTACTCATTTTCCAGGGAGGAGTGCTGATGGTATGACCAGGCAACACTGCATAGATTTGCATTTCACATTGCTTGAGTCGTTCCGTTGGGTTGATGACTAAGGCGGGTGTTGTTGGTTTTGCAGGTGAGTCACGATGAGCATCTCATCACTGGAAGCGTGGACGAACTTTGGGTGGTGTCTGAAGGCAGGGTGACCCCATTCTCGGGCACTTTCAAGGACTACAAGAAGATGCTCAAGTAGCATAACATGTGTGTGTGTCTGTCCTTGTACCGTGATAAGGTCATGTAGTAGCGTATGCATTTTTTTTTTATCGGCCACAGCCTATATCGAGAGGTGACATCACATGGATGGTGAAGGTATGGTTATCAATTTTGGAGTTTTTGTGTTGAACATAAATGCAGAGAGAGTTTTGGTGCACCGTTTGGGTATGTATGAACCTCGTGATTTCTTGAGAAAGTTGCCGTGACTTCCCCCGTGGGGTGGTTGACTGATTGGGCTGTGTCACGGAAAAGGGAGCCCCAATTTTTCTTTGGCAAAGAGAAGGGATATATTATACTCATTGATTGATTGAATGAAAGGAGAAAATTTTTCTTCCGCATTTTTGTTGTCCATTAGCTCAACCCGCAGCACCTCGGTCATGGTTTGCTGTTTGTATCTCCTCTTGACGTCTATAATCCTTTTCTAACCCAAATCCAAGACGAGACCATATGTTTTTCTTTTTCTAATCTAAATCCAACATGGGACCATATATGGTTTTTCTAATCTAAATTCAACAACATGTGACCATGTTTGTAATTTATAAAGCGAGCGGAATCGGAAAGGCCATATTTTAAATAGTGCGCGTTTTAGCCATGGTGAGTAGCAAAATTGAAGTCCAACAAAAAACCATATTCTAAAAAAAAAAGGTCTAAATGAATTTAAATTTGGAACTGAGGAAGTCGTAAAAGAAAAAAAAAAAAAAACTGTTCGATGGGCCTTGCCGGCTTGGCAGTTTTGATGGGCCGGCGTGCGTGCCACTACTCTCTGCTCCGCTGACAGCCGGCTGCGGCTGGTGGAGTCGAAGCAACTCAACCGAGTCCTCTTCCTCTCCTGTCTGTTCTTCCTCTTCCTCGCCTGCCTCCCTCTCCGCATCCGCGTGCGTTTGGTTTGACCCACTCCTGTAACCCTAGCAGCAGATCGCCTCGCCGGCCATGGAGAGCTGGGCGACCTGGGTGGGGACCAGCGTCACCTCCGCCTTCTTCGCCTCCCTCGAGCGCTGCTCCTGCATCAACCTCTCCACCGACGACGACGACGACGACAGGGACCACGAGGAGGCCAAGGACCGCCCCCTCATCCTCGCCGCCGCCC
The DNA here is from genome assembly GCA_015844335.1 of Chrysopogon serrulatus. NCBI lineage: Eukaryota > Viridiplantae > Streptophyta > Magnoliopsida > Poales > Poaceae > Chrysopogon > Chrysopogon serrulatus. Next base: position 47,890 of record JADLZL010006993.1, on the reverse strand, counting down.
CACGCCACGACGAAGTCGCCAAGCCCGATCCCGACTCCGCCCTCCCCGCCGCCGCCGCCGCCAAGGACAAGGTCCAGGTCCAGCAAGAGCAGCCGCCCCTGCCGCCCGTATGAATCGTACCGATCCCTTTGCTTCTACTAGTTTCTACTGTTGTTATGTGTTAGAAATCTCTTTGCCGCCTTCCTTCGTTGCCAAAATAAGTCGTGTGTGTTTGTTTGTGCAGTCAGTTAATCCGTATCGCCTTCTTGTCAAATACTACTACTATCCTGTGTCAACCTGTCGGTCAGTTTGAATCGACTCAAAACAACTTATATGCTTCTGATCACTCCAACAGTATATCATCATTAAATTGGTGTGCCCTTGGTTCGTCCCACTGTTTGGATTCAACTGGCGTGTGTTAAAAATGTGATCACAATCGATGATGACCGATCAGCCGATCCCCTGCCTGCTTGCCTGCCTGCCTGTCTGCGTGTGTTAAAAATGCCTCCACTCTGCAATCACTTTGAACTCAGGCGTCATGATTCAAGAAACCATGTCTATTCTAGTGTATTTATGTATGTAAACATGGCTTGTTGGTGCTTATTACATAGTAGTAATTCACTGGGATCTGCCGACTAGGGCGATGGTGTGTGTGGGTGTTGGTGGTGTTCTCACTAGTCATCACATCCAAACTTGTCTTGAAAAAAAAATGGCATCATCTGGTTCTTGTCAGTTCAGTGCTTTTGTAAAGGTTGGTCTATCATTACTCAAAATCATTCGGTTGTGCGGCTCACCAATGGATGAGCCTTCTCCAGTTTTGATCGATTGTTATGATACGCCCTGATCTCCTTACGACGGTGTAGCTAACTAATACCTTCATTAGAAACTGCACATCGAAGGGTTTAATCCACATGAAACTCCGGAGATTATGTGTTGGTGCTGCCCGATAGTATAAGTGTATAACACTAATCCCTTTATTTGAATAAACTTGCACATTTAAGTATGAATGAACTTACATGGAGCTCTGGAGATTATTAGTTTGTTAGTGCTAGATAATAGTAATAATTATATTCTGTTTAATTTGATTTTAAGGCTCCTGAAATTCTTTCACAATGGGCAGTATAGGATTGACACCGTTAAAACTGTGTGTCTATATATATACATAGAGTACATACCAACGGATATATATGTATACATAGAGTACATACCAACCGTTAAAAACTGCTGCTAGATAGGTGTAGATAACGTATATTGCATATCCTCTACCGTATGTCTGATCTCATCGGTTCCCTAGTTGTTTGGATTACTATAAACAGATTTGGGATTCTTATCTGTAATCTGCTGCGGCAATTATCGTCTTATTTATTGGGTGCCTGTGATTGTTGTTATGCAAATAAGCCTTGTGCAATCCATCAATAATAGCACTAGCACCACCAATGCACACAACCGCAGCAGTGGCCACTCGGCAGAGATCAACGAATGACAGAGTATGCTGGTGCAACGCTGTGTCCCTGTTACCGTTTTTGAGCAGTACGACCTCAACAGCACTTGAGATCTGGCAGAGGTTAAGGAGGGACGGGTACTGAGGGAGCCAGTATGGATGAAAATGGTATGAATATTTATTCGACCGTCCGTTCGACCGAATTCGTTTAAAGGAGTTTAGATCTGTCCGTATCCGGGTCCGGATATTCAACATCCGGTACCGTATCCGTATCCGAATACTCAAATCGCATATTTATGATGTCGATATTCAATTATATTCTATCCGGCATGGATGACACTATCCGTATTCGAATCCGAATCCGAACAGAAATATGAAAACAAATGTGGTATCAGTGATATCCGTCCGTATCCGATCCGTTTTCATCCATCAGCCAGCACTGGCTTGCACTGGGGAAGTGTTAATTGCTAGTATGCTCGTGCATCAGGGTACTGATGAGTACATTTTAGGTTTCATGTTGAGTAGGCACAGTACTAAATAAATTCATACTAGGCAGGTAGATAGGCAGGCCGGCTGTGAGTCGTCAGCATCGTTGTTGCACTGGACTGCACGTGTTGCAGCTGGGCCTTGAATGAGAAACCGTGGTGTTGGTGTACTATGAGCGTAGAGGCATGTTTTTTCATTTTAAGTTGTTGGTGTATGTAGTAGTAAAGAAGATTTGCAGAACATATCAGTTCCTAGTGAATAATAGTGACCAAGCAAAATGGCCCCGGATATATATCCTTGGAGAGCACAGGTGGATAGCGCTGGACAGTACATACAATGTCAAGCAGTCCGGCACTGTCTTTCTTCTGTGGGCAAGGCAAACAGCTATGAAAGCAAAGCCGGTGGCAAGGCAATGCAATGCAAAGTGTCATGGCGTGTTGTTGCCTTGCCTGTGGGGCAGCCAAGCACACACACGCCTTCCTCTTCCTGCTGCCAGCCATATGTATTGCTGTTTGTTGATGCGTTGCGATGTTCGCCAGTTCGCCGCTGCCGGCAACAAACATGAAACAAGACCCCTGCTTGCTTGTGCTCCCGGCCTCCCTTGCCGCATCTGCATCTGCATCGCATCTCGCAGGCCATTCAGCCACCCTGCCAGCCACCAAGTCACTCAGAAGCCGCGCACGTGCTCGGTCGGTCCCCCTTGTTGGCTTGGCTGCCGCCTCAAATCTATTCTCACATGAAGCTGGCTATGCACTTTTTAGGGGTTCCTGAGCAACAACCTCACCTTTTCCTTTTTATCATAGCGCATAGACTATGAGTGCGTTTATATAGCAACAACAGAAAAAAAACACAACAAAAAAGAAAGATGATTGCCGATGAGGGAAACGACGGGGTTGCCCACCGTGGGGTAGGAGGGAGGCCCTGTCGGTGTCGGTGTTCTTAGCCCCGGGTGCTGGATGATGGATGAACTAGCGCTTCAGAGATTGCTTGCAAATTTCCGCATCATGTAATCGCTATACACGCCTACAGGTTTGTATGTATGTGTGCATGCGTTCTCCTCCACATTGCTAATTCTGGACATCTCGTCCGTGAACTGCCAAAGTGCTATAAAACTCTTCCTTCTTAATCAAATATATGCATGGATACCTGAGACTTGATTTTTTTCATTCTTGTTGTTTCAGCAAACTTAAGCAAGGTAGCCAAATTGTTCCACGGATCACCAATATAAGCGTTTCTAAAGAGAATATAGATCCAAAACGTTTTTATGAGAATTTGAAACCCTATCAAACGCGTGAGGACAAAGTTCTTCAAATGCAGAGAGCTGCGGTGGGTGACGACGCTCTCTGGTTTGGTAAGGGAGACAAGAGTCGTCTTTGTCGATTCACACACACACACACACACACACACACACACACGCACACCTTCAAATGCTCACGCGTTGGAGTGTGGGGGCATTTTTTGGTCCAATGCTAATAGTACCAACACCAACTACTAGTGATTTATTTAGTACAACTAGTAGTACAGTAGTCTGAGTACTGTAGTACACAGCTAGCTAGCTGCTGTATTGGCCCTGACCACCAGATATCTGCCTTGGATCTCGAGCTTAATTTGACCAATCTCAGTCACTGCCCCCTCTCCTCTCTCGAGCTTTGGCATAGCTACATCTAGATCCTTTGAAACATACGAGTTTCACAGGAATTACAAAAAATGATACCCTAAATTAGTTTATTTTTACAGAAAACAGAGAAAATTCCAAATTGAGTGCCGCTAGAATATTGTGTCAAAAAAAAAAAGGCTCACCACACTCATGATCGATGGGTCCAAATTCAACAGCGTCATGTAACCCACTCGGGTAACAGAAGCAAAGATAGATAATTAAATAAACAATATTTGCACCTAATTTCACTGTCCCATCAGCGCGTCCTGCGGGAGACGCTGACCGATACTGCTCACTGGTACTTTCTTTTACTTCCCTTGCTTTTCTCCCTTCTGCCAGTAGCCAGCTCGTTCAAACCATCAACCAAAAAAAAAAAAATCATTCAAATTTCTCAACCAACCAGCCTCTTTTTCCACGAATTGCATTTATTCACAGCCTGATTTAAAATTAATCTGGTTTCCATTGGCTTCACGCGTGAGAGAGAGCTTACAAGTTACTTCCTTGTGCTTCCATTCCATCCGATCCGACTGAGCGAGACCACTCAAAACCACTTGTTAACGCACATAACTACAGGACGTAGCAGACTGATCTTTCTTTTTCTGCAGATGGCAGCCCTTCAACTACCAAGAGATAACACAACCAGCACAGATCACACCTTCCTTTCCTTGACAAAGCAAAACAAACAAGTAATCATCCCAACAAGCAGTACTGCACTATCCAATCAGCTTTTTCCCCACTCTCGTGCTAATTAAAGCATACATAACTCACTGAAATCTCTGTTGTTTCTAAAGTAACACAGGAGTACAACCTACAGCCATGTGTAATACATAACGTACAAAATCTAGATCCATCGAGCACAACAACTTTTACACCTTAATAATATCATAAAAATCTATGTACAAATCTGCCTATAAATTAAATCAATGCAACAAAAACACATTACATTACATGGGAAGCAGTATTCAACTTATATATGCATCCATCTGTATCAGTCATATGGCATCTAGTCTAGGCTAAAAAAAGGAAGAGGAGAAGAGTACTTGGTTGAGTGCATGCCTCTCACTACACCCGTAGCTGATACTGATGAGAAGAGCTAGCTGCATGCTACCTTAGTCTGGCTGAAGACCATACCAGAAGCAGCAGCCTATATGCTCTGCTCCGATTCTCTCATCTGTTGTGGAGAGGGTTTGGACCTTGAGGAACCATTCTTCTTGAAACAGCAAACTTACTTGCGGTGGCAGCATCGTCGTTGTCCACCTCTTTTGAAGGAGATACGGCTGGCGGAAGCTCGTGTTCATGGCGCCTCAACTCGTTCTTCGCTTCCTCTCCTCTCAATGTTCTCAAGCCGAGGATCGAGCTTGGCAAGTGTGACATTAGCAAGAGCAAGAGGATGCAAAAGAGCAAGTGCCGGAAGAAGATCCTCATGGCATATGTTAGAAAGAGGGAAGGAGAGAGAGAGGTGTTTGGGAGGCCAGGGTCTGACCGTCTGAGGGTATTAATATGATGGATTTAGCTGGGGGCCCATAGTCCATACCCTGTTCCCGTGGGGGGCAGACACGGGCAACAAGAAATAGAGCTCTAAATGAACCTCCATCGATCCTGTGGTATGGTATGGTCCAGTTTACTGTGTATAGATGACAACGCGTTTGGTTTGCAAATAAAAAATTCACTACTACTTTCTAGATTTTTTTTTTCAGTCTACTCCTAAGATATACATATACAAAAGGATACTAATGATGTAGTATAGATGAACTATAGAATATATATTTTCAATAAATCTATTTGAAGATACAAATATTAATAATATTTTTTTATAAATTTAGTCAAATGTAAGTTTGGCTTAGCTTAAATCTAAAATACCATTCTTTTTTTGGACATTGATGTATTTAGCAGCTATATTTTGATATGGGACCTATATAACGTGGCTTCTGAATGAACATGGAGAAGTATGTACACAGAAGTCAGATACAGTGCCAGGTATCCCATGAGGCGGAAAGATTCATGAAACTCATGTGGCATAATAAAGAAATGCTTAGGCCGAGAGGTTACTGACTGACAATCTTGGCTGTTTGTGACAGTTTCCTTGCATGCTATTATGTTAGCCTGCTCAAGCAAGCAACCAATGGCCATTTGAAAAGGTACCCCCAGCAGACTTTGGTTGCAGTTACAAGCAATTGTTCTTTGAAAGGTGAGATGGCTTCTGCTTCCCTCTTACCTCAAAACAGCCCTGGGACTAGAGTTCAACGCAGGGTAGCTTAAGCTAACATAACACCATTAGTATCCCTACCAACCGGTTAGGCTCCACATCCGGTGGAAATCCAAATCAAGACCAGTGCTCAGTAATAGCTTACTAATCTAGCAAAACACTGCAGCGTCTGCAGGGGACAAGGCACAAGTGTCAAATGCAAAGCTGACCTTCAGAGGCACTAAGGTATGGAGGGTCTACCAAGACTAATTAAAAAGGCAGGGGCCATTATCCTGGCAGAATCTTTAACCTGGATGAGGCAATTCAATGTGATGGACCAAAGCAAGTTCCAAGCATTGTAAATTCCAATTACCAGCAGACTGACTACAAAATACTCCCTCGTCCAAAAAGAAAAATGCAATTGTCATTTTTAGAGGAGTCATAACCAAATCTATGCAAAAGAATATTTGGATTATTCATGAAATAGATTTTTCATAATATACCTATTTAGAGTTATAAACATTAATAATTGTTTCTATAAATTTAATTAAATTAAAAAAAGTTTGACTCAACGCAAATCTAAAATTACATCTTCTTAGGAGGGAGGTGGGAATGGACAGCTGACTACAGACTGGCAGAGAAGACATCAGTTACATTTTTTTATGTCTACTCTTTGGTCAAGTCGATGCAAAGGTTCAACAGATCTGGAAACATGTGAAAGAAAAAAGAAACATGACAGGACAATATTGATTCCCATTTGACGTGCTGGATTGTTCTGCATCGATCCGTGCGGCTGCCTTATTCTTCATTTATAGCGTGTCTCACTACAGGCAGGGTTAATGGCAATTTATTATCAAGCAACGAAATTTAGTACCCTTTGATGAGCATTTGCTGCTTTAGCTGGAGAATAACTGGAAATCTACAGGCATACTATACACAGCTATGTATGCTTACCTGGCAAGGTTGTCCAGTGATGCAGTCTGCACGTCATGCTTTGATGATGTGCCAACAAATATCTGTCAGCACAAACGGGCTTGCTACAGCAAAAGAACCTGTTAACAAATGCAGAAAGTGGTAGAAGCAAGCATGGTTTAAAAAGCAAGTGTGAGTGCTCAATTTTTCTTTGGTTCAATCTTTGCTGCGTATAATATCTGCATGCATGTTCATATGATTTTGCAGTTTCTGCAGAGCTGAGGAAGCTTGTCGTGGTAGAATTGCGCCAAAGAGTTGGTGTACTGACTTTAGCTATTATAAGGTCTAGGCACATGTGAATGTGATTCGCCCATCCCCTCTCATGTCCTTGCAATAGGGTCAAAAGCAATGCAATTTATTCGTGACACAGGTGCTAAAACCTACCATAAAATACATGTAAAAGCCAGATTAGCTCTAGAGTAACAGTACTTAGCTTTGCTAATAGGTCATTCTTCAGGACAATGATTTGAGTAAAATCATGTTGCTTTGGCCACAAGCAGAATGCACCTCTCATGGGATTTGGTCGCGTGGATATGACAACTATTGTTACCTGGGCCCATATTTTGCCGTATAGGTAATGCACTGGCAAACCAAGCACTTCTATTCAATCCAATCTAGGGTTATGCAATGTATAGAACATTAACTCACGGACTATTGGGCAAACCAAGGTGGGGTTAGAAATGAAAAGTGACTATTGGGCAGAAACAAATCTTGAAAATACCAAACAAACAAAATACATGAGGGTAATATTAATTGCAAATTCTAATACATATGCACAATATATTAATTGTAAATTCTAATGGTTCTGGACAAAATGATTTAAAATGGATGCTATTTTTATTCAGTGGTACAGTACAATCAAGCAGTAACACCGATGATGGAATTGGTGTTTAGTGGGTACAAAGTTACATATTTCACATAGCCACAACAGAAATTTACCATTACTGAAATTTTTCAGATTAAATGTGATTCATTAAGTCACACTTCCACATTTGAATGCAAGCAGCTCCCTTAGGAACTAAAGCAAACCGTTGAGGAAGTGTCATGTCCTGGCTTCTGCATCAAGTGTAATTCTGACTCCATCTTGAAATGAGGTTGGTTTGATACCAAGAATCTGGATTAGCTTGGTGATGTCCATGGATATATCTGGTGGAGAAGCTACCCCACGATTAACCTGGGTAACAGGACAAGATATTATGATGGAAAAATAAACATATGGAAGCAAAATGTTTAAAGCAACCTCAACGCTCATGTTGGATAATATTTCAGCTGTAAATTTAAGACTGACATGCATCTAAAAATTCATGCTTGTTGAGTAAGACATGCATCTAAAAATTCATGCTTGTTGAGTAACTGTGTTCTGATAGTCCTCATGTGTTAACACTAAACAGGCAGATATGGATGCTTCAATGCTACACTCCAGAGGCAAGATAATACCGATGATGCAGACACAGATTTGATTATACTGGGGTTATATCCACGAATAACAGCAACAGACTCAGCCATCTGCAGTCTTGATACCCTATCTGGACCACCCACATTCAGGAGGACCTGGACTTTATTGCCATCTGCAGCATGCACTTTGCTGTCAGTCACCATGGTACAATGGAAAACAATTGCTAAGAGGAAAACACTAATACTGGAGCACTATATATGAACTAGAACATGTTTAAAATTGTTTATAGAGTGAACACAAGAAAGAGTATTGCTATTGATTGAGTTCCGCAAATGATACAAATCAAACTCGTACCTGATAACCAAGTTTTTGTTAATGACAAAATTACGTCCACCATATCTTTGACATAGACAGGGCACCGGAATTCATCATTGAAGAACTCAACCTGTTGGCCTTGTGAAAGAACACCATCCATCCATTGCATCCAAATGCCAAGTACTTTTCTTAGTTAGACAATGCTCTGCTCCTGTAGAATCAGTTTGAATTCTGAAAAATTAGCAATATGAGTAGTGCATTGTACCTGAATGGGAAGGGATTTTGCCACAGGTGAGATTGTTTGTGGCCCATAGATAATGCTGCTTCTCAAGATCGCATAGTTTGAGCATTTCTCAACAATTAGTTTCTCCGCTGCAACTTTAGATTTTCCATACATGTTCACCGGCACTGTCTCGTCCTCTTCTTTGTAGAAGGATTTCACCCCCTCATAAACTGTCAGTACAAGAGAGGCATGTTTCAATGTACAGTTGAGTCTAGGATGAACATACATACATGCAGTATGCTGCACCACAGATAAAAATGTCTAGTAGCAGAGTATGGCACCATGGATTGTGAATGCTGTACCTTGGTCAGTTGAAAGATGAATCAAAAGTGAGTCGTAAGTGCCAAAACTCAGCAACCAACTGACAAGTGAAGAAGGCACATTGGTAGCCATTGCAGCAGGTGGATCCATTTCACATGCCCGAGGAACTGACATCGCAGCACAGTTGACAACTACGTGTGGCTGAACATAACAGGTAGTACGGATTAGCATGCTCTGTTAGTGTTAGCGAAGAACTAAAATGTACTCTAGTAGTGATCTCGTGATTCATGTAACGTACTTAAACCAAGCGATCGCCAACCCAATCACTGAATGAATCAGCCACACGTACGGGAAGCAGAGAGTTGAGGTTGGAAACTGGGAATGCGGACGGGTATGTACCTGGCGAAAGGACGTGGAAATCGCCTGGAAGCCGTCGCCGGAGCGGAGGTCAGCGCGGAAGGCGCGGACGGAGGGGAGCGCGTCGAGGAGCGGCTGCGGCGGGGCGGGGCTGTGGTGGGTGAAAGCGACGTCGAGGCGATCGGCAGCGGCGGAGGGCGCCGCGAGCGCCGCGAGGAGGTGCTGGCCCAGGTAGCCGCTGCCGCCCACCACCAGCACCCGCTTCCTCTGGTCCCCCGCCATCTCCAGAGAGAGATCTGCTGCGAGAGATTGCGAGGGAGGGAACGGGAAACAGGGCGCTCGGGGATTGAAGCGGGGACGTGGGTCCCACACTTCAGTTGATGCCGTGATACGTATCCTGGTGGCGGAGGCGGAAACATCGATTCCTGAAAGCGGAAACCAAACTGCTCTTCTCTTCACTTCACAGTTTGGTGCATTCCGTTGCCTTGGCCTTGGCCGCCGCCAAAACCCAGCAGCGAGCGATAAACCCTACAGAGCCGCCGTCGCTGCTCCCGAGCGGCGATGGGGGGCGGGCCGCGCACGTTCCCGGGCGGGCTGTCCAAGTGGCAGTACAAGCGGATGCACGAGAAGCTGGCGCGGCAGAAGCAGCGGGGGCTCCTCCGCCACGAGAAGCAGCTCTACCTCGCCCGCCTCCGCTCCGAGATTCGGGCCTCCCGCCTCCCGGGCGCCGCCGCCGCGGAGGCTCCACCGGGCGAGGGGCCCACCTCGTCCCGCGCCCACATCCGCGCCCTCGCCGACCGCTTCCGCAGGCCCGGCGCCGAGGACCTCTGGAACGAGGACGACGGGCCCCTCCGCCGCGCCAAGCGGCCGCCGACTGGGATCGCGTCGGGTGTCCAGCAGAAGCAGCAGCAGTTGGCCTCTGGGAGGCCCCGCGGAGGACCGAGTTGGGAGGACTGGGAGGACCTGGCTCTGGGGCAACCGAGGCCTCGGAAGGAGCCTTTAGACAGGGCAAAGGGGCCGAGCTTGGCCGCGTTCAATCCGAGAAGGGAGTACCTAACGGTGGCAGCACCCTGGTGCCCGCATTGGAATCGGGGACCTCTCGGTTTCGATGGTCCCAAGAGGTCTTACTCGGTGATGACTCCTTGCTCCGTGAGATGGCAGCCGTGTGTCGACCTCAGCCCGATGATTGCTAGAGGGCTTACTGAGGTTGGGAATGGAAGGAGGGAGCCGCCATTGGCGCTGTTTAATCAGGAGAGGCTGTACGCGGTGGCTGCAAGGCGATTTGGCAGGAAATGGAGACCAGATTCGTCGGATGAGGATGACGAGGGTACATCTGCGCCCAAGAGGAATCTGAGGTTCGGAAAGTTTGGGGCTTCGAGCGAAGAGGATTCAGAAAATGACGAGTCTGCGGACACAGGTGCCATCAGGAGGAGATGGAGCAGTGCTGCTCTCAGGAACTGCGATATGAAGAAGGAAAGGCGGGTGCTCAAGTCTTACGAAGAGGAAAGTGATGATCTCGCGGGTAGAATCCAAGAGCTGCGGGAGGAGATCAGGAATAGGGAGGTTTTGGGTACTGAGAGGAGGCGTTACGAGTCCAGGGGTGAATCTCTGCTTACCAATAAAAGGTCACTCTCATATTTCATTATATATATATATATATATATATATATTTGCTGTGTATATATTATATAATATATATATATATGCTATTGCTTATATTTGCTGTGTAACTTAGGAACTTCGTAAGTTCGTATTGTATGGTTCATGAAATTTAGGTAAAGTGATGAAATATTCTTGAAATGTGCATCATATTGTATTAATTCTTCTAGTTCCGCATCTGGAGTTCTGTTTTATTTTACCATGACACTGACTTTTATCATAAAAAAATTAACAATAATGCAAAGAGTGGGGGCAATATAGATTGCTCATCACCGCACATCATGATACTTTTCCTTTTGACTCAAGGTTAATGAATGGTTGGTGAATAATAAATTTAATTTTTGCATGTGCTGTCTTACCTTGAAATAGAGATAGCATCCATATAACCAGCATATTATATTGTTTCTGTCTTCAGATTTGATGAGTGTGGTGTCTCCCCTCTGACAGTCAAAGCACTTACTGAGGCTGGATATGTACAGACAACTGTAGTACAAGAGGCAGCTCTTCCTATATGTCTTGAAGGTATTATATTTGTTTTACTTTCTCTCCGCATTTTTTACACATAAAAATGGAAAAGGGCTGACTTTGTGATACGAAGAAACCACATCTCTGGGTTCAAAAGAATTTGAGAACATATGTGTCAGAATGAGGTTGAGGTTGCCCCTCGTAATCTTATGTATGCACATCTCTCAAGAAGTCAGGTTGTTTAATCCTGGTTTGTACATTGTGATATCTTCTTTAAGCATAAGCATGGTCCATTTGCTTGACTCTTCATTTTAGTGCTTTCGATCTTATTATATGATTATCATTCCATAATATCTCTGCCTGAACTATCATATTCTCACAGAAGTTATTGAATTCCTCACTTCTACTACTATATATAAGCAGGTAAAGATGTTCTTGTCAAGGCCAAAACTGGAACCGGCAAAAGTGCAGCTTTTCTGGTAATGTTCACTCATGATATTTTAGTTTCAGATATTATGTTTCTTTTGATGTTCATATTGTTCAACCAATTTATTCAAAATGGATTGATAAACAGCTTCCTGCAATTGAATCAGTCTTGAATGCTATGAAGAGCAATACAAATCAGCGAGTATCTCCAATATTTGTTCTTGTCCTCTGCCCTACAAGAGAGCTTGCTATTCAGCTTACAGCTGAAGCAAATGTCTTGTTGAAGTACCATGAAGGAATTGGTGTTCAATCTCTTATTGGCGGCACTAGATTCAAGCTTGATCAGAGACGTTTAGAATCTGATCCATGCCAGGTTTGTCATATTTTTTGACCTACTGGAGATCAAGGCAAACTAACTTCAGCCTGACCATTTTCTGTTTCCTTCTTTCCCTTCCAGATTTTAGTTGCAACACCTGGTAGACTGCTGGATCACATTGAAAACAAATCATCATTCTCTGTTCGTTTGATGAAATTGAAATTGCTTGTGTTGGATGAAGCTGATCATTTGCTAGACTTGGGTTTCCGTAAAGACATAGAAAAGATCGTCGATAGCTTGCCACGTCAAAGACAAACATTGCTCTTCTCAGCTACTATTCCAAAAGAGGTAGTATAATCAGCTTAGCTCGCATACCAATATATGTATGTTTTTGTCTAACTTTGTCTGTGTTATATTATGTCAATGAATAGCCACAATCATAAAACTGGGAGTAATGGTTTGCTAGTTGTGACTGACAGGTTCGAAGAGTTTCACAGCTAGTATTAAAGAGGGATCACGTTTTTGTTGACACAGTGGGCCTTGGAGCTGTTGAAACCCCAACTAAGGTATACTCTTTATTTTATTTTTCGGAAATGAAACTAAGGTATACTCTTTCTCCTCAATATTTGGCTCTTACTATTCTGATAAGATAGTGATACACATGTATAGATGTTTGGAGCCATATATTCTCCACTCTTTTTCAGGGATACATGGGTTGTATTTGTAAATCATGTCTAGCTTAAAATAAAAGTTTGTGGTCCTCTGTAAAATAGAAGTTTGTGGTCCTCTGTTAGCCTTCTTTTCCATTCTCTGTTATGAAAAATATTTTGTTTGCTCATTGATCCATTTCTACCTCCTGTTGTCGAGCTTAGGTTCAGCAGTCATGTCTTGTGGTACCACATGAGCAGCATTTTCATATGGTTCATCACCTACTTCGAGAGCATATTGATCATGAAGTTGATTACAAGGTCATTCATCTCCTTTTCTTCAAACAACCAGTTATAAGAACTTCAATGTGTTGTTTTACTAATATAATATTCAAATTTCAGGTTATTGTTTTCTGCACAACAGCCATGGTGACTGAATTTATTTATATCATGCTTCGAGATTTGAAGTTAAATGTCAGGGAAATTCACTCAAGAAAACCTCAGCTTTATAGAACTCGCATATCTGAAGAGTTCCGGGCCTCTAATCGCTTAATTCTTGTAACATCAGATGTTTCTACTCGTGGGGTGAATTATCCAGATGTCACCCTTGTTATTCAGGTGAAATTCCATTCATGATTATTCTAGCTGAAGAAAGTTTATGACAATACCGATTAGTTTCCTAAGCAACTGGAGAATTGATGTCTAACTCTTAAAGTTGCATGGCATGATTACATTGCTTCTGTCTTCAGTATTGCAGTACTGACATACATGGTTCTCGGATTAGGTTGGTGTTCCTCCTGATAGAGAACACTTACATCCATCGGCTTGGAAGGACTGGAAGGGAAGGTAAATCTGGCAAAGGAATTCTTTTGCTTGCACCATGGGAACAATATTTCTTGAATGAGATAGGTGATCTCCCGATTGAGAAATGTCCAGCACCTGACATTGGTCAGGAGATGAAGCAAAAGGTCCAGATTGCTAACTTAAGCTTGTGTAATAGCTAGCCTATTGTTTTCTACAATCATCTCATCATACAATTTATGGTTAATGCTTACAAGAACTTCATTTAAAATAGTATTGCCATGACAGCTTTTCTGATGCTTTATGTCATCATTACACTAATTGCTGCCCCCATTTCATTTCAGTGATTAAATAGCCACCAATCAGCTTATTCAGCCATTGTCATACTTTCATTTATTCACGTTTTGCAATGCAGGTTGATGATTCAATAAAAATTGTTGACATGAGCATCAAAGAAGCAGCGTACCACGCGTGGCTTGGGTACTATAACTCAATCTCTGACATAGGTAGAGATAAAACCATGCTTGCTGACTTAGCAAATCGATTTGGTGCTTCGATTGGCTTGGAGAAGCCTCCAGCAATATACCGGAAGACCGCACTGAAAATGGGGCTGAAGGATGTCCCTGGGATTCGAATAAGGAAATGACATGTTCCTCTACTGAACATGGCAACATATTTCTTTCTGCGTTCCCGTTAGGGTTTCATCCTAGTGTACAAATTTACTGTCATATTGTGTCATGGGTGAATAGTATTTGCTATATTTTCACCAATAGTTGCATTTCTATATACTGGTAGTTCCATTGATCGGCTTGACACGAGTAACTGTGCTTTCCAACTCGTGTTATGGCACCGCTTTCCTCTAGGCTCTGCTTGATCATCAATAAGTAGCCTTAGTTTTTTGGCGGGACTTATAAGCAGATGATAAGCCAAAACAGCTGATTTAGTGTGAAAAACTGTTAGAACAAACAATTGTTTTGTTTGTTTCAGTTAAAAAGCCATTTTAGCTTATCAACCAACAATATTTATTCTCATAAAAAATCAATTGTTTTAACAAAATTTTAACTTATCAACCGATATGTCCTGCCGAACTACTTCAATAAGTTGAAGCGAAGGGAGCACGGCCTCGTGCATGTAGTCCAGAATCAGCAAGGCACGAAGTACAGTATTTTGCTGTTTTAATGATATGTGTGAGAAAATAGGATGTGCTTGTGATTTTAACTGTTCAATATGATACGTGTGCAGCACACGAAGTACAGTATTTTGCTGGAAAGAACATATTTATTCTCCAGATACATAAATAAAATATAAAAGCATCGGTGACTGAATCTCGTTCAGATACATAACATGTTTATTGAAACGTCTTTTTTCAACGAAGTGGTCCACGACTTCTATCGCCTATCTCCGGCCACTGATTCAGCAGAAAATAGATACTTCACCCGGGAAAGAACCGAGTCATGCGCTGGATCATATGGATGGTCCTTGGACGGGATCTCCAGTATAGCAGGAACAGGTTTGTTGTAGCCATCTACCAAGAACCTTATCATATTTGCAACCTGACAGATACATTGAGCACCTCAGAGAACAGATCCCATATCATTTCTTTAAGCATTTCAATATCAACTTTTACAGAACTACTCAAAATGCAAAAGCTTAAAGCTGATTTTGGTGCATTGCTGGAATTCCAGTGTTCATTCAAGATTAGGAGCCTAAGTTCTGCAGACTGAGTAAGCACTTTACTAAGTCTAGAACTAAGCACGAAGAAAGGTTAATCAGTTTTGACTAATTACATCTGGAGGGGGATAGGCAAGTATGTCGTGATAAAATACCACAAGCACCATAATTTTACCCCTAAAACTAAAAAGATACTCTGTACATTTTAATGTGTTTAGAATTGAGAGCAAATTTAACAGAACTCTTTTTTTTCCTGAGCTTCTGGGGCAGAAAAATTAGCTCTGCCATGATCCCATGATACAAAAGAACAAACAGGAGGACCAAAAAAACTGTATTAGGTACTTACAAATTGGCTGATGAGTACTATCGCAATGTCCTCTCTAGAGGTGAACTCCTTAAATGCATCTTCAATTTGTTTAACTGTTGTTTCTGTAGCATATAAAGAAACAACTTAGTAAACACACAGGATTTTATCATCAACATACTAACAAATAAGAACAATATAAAAAGGTAAAAGTTAATGCTAGCAGATCAACATTTCAACTACAGGAAGGCATAAAAAATGTTGAACTGGAAAATAAAATTCAGTTTTCTGAAAGCTTTAACTTTTCATTGTTAAAAAATTACACCAACTGCCAAAGGAAAACCTAAATGTGTCAATTAATCTATAATCAAAGCTCACAGCTTAATAAGCTAATTTAGAGGTTTAGAGGAGTATGTTCCAGAGCAAAATTTATGGCTAACAGAGCAACTTCAGGTTCGACACATTAGCTAAACCAGTCACTGGAATTCACAGGTGAATGTGTACTGTTCAAGTACAATTTTTTGGCACAAAAGCTACCATAAAAAACCTTACTAAGAAGAACCATTGCTGAAGCAATCTACCAGCACACCAACATTGCAATAAACTGAGTGACACATGATGGACAGAGGCCATTTTCTCTGCAAGCGCACTACGCTGCGGAGCTTTCAGAAGATTCATCAAGTTGAACATTTAACTCTATATTAGTACTATGGATCAGTAGTAGGCAATTCATGCATGACCTTTGTATGAAAGTTAACATCATTATTCTGTGATGAAGTCAAAAGCTAGGCCAGTTCAAACTGCCATAGACAACTTAAATGGCTTTGCATATTAACAGTTTCAAGGAATTTACTGTTATCAACAATAAGATAATTTGTTTTCTTTCTCAGATCCACATTGCCAACTCCAGCCAACAAAAAGCCAGTCACCGTGTCCTGCAAAACAAAGCAGAGACAATAAAATCATTCCCATACTAGAGTTATAATTGTGCAGTAAGATAAATTAGTAAACCTGGCCGTACAGAATAAAAACAAAACCTGGATGTCCTCAAAGTGACATCTGACAGGTATTAAGATCAAAATAAAAGGCGATCCTCTGACTAGAGAAGCACGATAAGTCTATCCCACTGCTAAGAAAGCTTTGGAGTACATGTGAAACAAGAATTGAAATTATCAAAGGTCTCTGTAATCATTTTGCTTGACCATCCACTGCAAAAGTTTTACCCTAGTCGCCATCAGAAATTAAATTAAAGTTGTCTTATTTGGCACTAGAAAGGTTTTTCTTCCTTAATTGCCATCCACCCAAACATTTGCGCCTTACATGCCACTTACGCCTAAGTCCATTTTAGAGTTAGTTGCTGTAAGTGGCATGGGAACTGACCTATCTGCCCCTATGTTCAGCAACTAGTAAAATCTGGCATGATTTCCTTTCTTGCCACTCCAATACAAACAGATGACGTGTTAACTTGTTTATGAAATAAATAGTGTGTTACCAAGTGCATTATGCTACCATTCGCATATATCTATATTATTAGAATAAACACATCTTGTTTATCTAATATGCATGAAGTAAATAATCCTACCAAGTAGTAGACCATCAGCTAGCTTTTGTTCAGGCGTCCATACAGAACAGTCAAAACACGAAAACAGGACAATTTTTTTTTTCCCCTTTCTTATGATGCCAGGATAAAAAAAAAAAATCGCATTTAGTGATTGCTGTGTTCATACAGTATGCTTCAGCCGAGAAGCAATGATGCATGGATAATGAGTTTAGTGCTGAAAAACAAGAATCGATTGACAGATCCAACGCTGAAAAAGCTAACACAATAGTCTTATTTCTCACGTAACAAAAACCGCTAATCATCCTAAAAAACAGAACCGGTAATGTCTCAGCTACTAGCAAGAAAGGAACGGCGAGGAATCTCTCTTGGTTCAGAGCTTCCTGCCACGGATCTAATGTCTACCCACCAGAGATAAGTATCATACAGTTTCGTTTATCTCCTCAGCTACTTGACACCCTAACAACTGCTCATATCAGATCAGAGCAAAACATCCCGATTCGGCGGTTCCCGAGTAAGGAGACGAAAAGGGGAGAAAGGTGTGGGGACGGCAGCGAGCTACCTCATCGGCGATGATGGCGATTAGCGCAGAGCTGTTGGTCGGGATGTTGGCTCTCCCCGCCATTGCCGCGGCCCCTTCCCTTCCTGCAGCAATCGAAAACCAAGACGCTAGGATCAGAGAAAGAAACCACGGAAGGAGGACAAGGCCAGCCGTCGGTTTGGTATGCGGAATCCGCGATGAGGAAAATTCAGGATTGGACCTTGCAATTCGCGAATCCGCGAGGGGGGCGAGGAGAAGGGAAACCCGGCGCGAGATCGATCGATTCGATCAAA
This sequence comes from Chrysopogon serrulatus, assembly GCA_015844335.1. Lineage (NCBI taxonomy): Eukaryota > Viridiplantae > Streptophyta > Magnoliopsida > Poales > Poaceae > Chrysopogon > Chrysopogon serrulatus. Next base: position 29,877 of record JADLZL010006993.1, on the reverse strand, counting down.
CGGAAACGACTTTGTCCCGCGGCGTCGATAGATCGGATACTCTAATCTGCATTATTTTTATTTCGGTTTCGGCTGCGTGTTCTCGGAATATGATAATGAGGTTGAAGGTGGGTCCCCATGTGGAAGAGAGAAGAAATGATCCCATCCACAAGCTCCCTCTGTGTTGTAGGTACTCCCAGGTGATTGATGGTACTCGATCCGTATACGTCTACTTTCTTTTTCTCCTTTAAACGAATCATAAGACACTTCAAAAATTTTAAAAAGTTAATTTTTTTTAAGTTTAATTAAAATTATATAATAAAATAATAACATTTATGACATCAACTAAATATCATTAGATTCTTTATTCCTTATATTTTTATCATATATCTATTTAATGTCATAAATCTTTTTAGTTTATTTTATAATTTTGAGGATTACTAGTTGATAGTACTCCTATATGTACTCCTATAATAAGATACATTTTTGAAATGATAAAACAATTATAAAAAATAAAAACCATTAGAAATCTTAAAATAAATTTTAAATAAATACAAACACTGCCCTAACAGTATGGAATGTAAAGCCCGTCATGCAAGAACTACATACGAAAATGCAAGTGTGTGTTACAAAGGTCGTTTGGTCGCTAGACACACTTGGTTACACTTTGCTTTATATAAATTTGATTAAATTGGTAGTTATTTGGTTGGCGACTAAAATTAGACAAAATTCTTCTAAACTTCACATATTCAATTTGTTGCATACTTGCTTTTGCACGATCTGTGTATTGAAAATTTATCTAGTGTGTATTTGTCATGTGTTTCAATTTGTATGTTAACCAAACTCCGTAGTATGCCTACATGCATGCTGATCTAACACTTGGGTACATGAAGTTTAGGTTTATCATCAGTGATTAAATCATGTGTTCTAAATCGTTTTTAGATTGCACCATGCCTTAACACAATAAGGCGTGTGTATGAGACTAGTGGATCATAAAAACATTTTGTGTTCCATATTTTGAAATTAAAATCTAAACTATGTTATAATATCCCATCAAACTAGGGGGCGATAAAAAAAAACCTGTCGCTTTTTAATATTAGAGATTTTTTTTTGAGGGGATTTAATATTAGAGATAAAAATTGCCTAAAAGGTGATGACAAAACAACCCATTAGCTCATGAAATAAGGTCCAGAAGAAGAAAGGGCTCTAGAGTCTAGACCCAGATGCTATTGACCCAGAAGGGTTCACCTGGCCCAAAGCCTGTCTGATGCTAATATGTGATGGAAGACCCAGAATCAGTAGGGCCCATCATGGCCCAAAAATTCCGTTTTGTCCTCCGGTGGTGCCCAAGCCCATCTTCCTCCCAAAGTCCCAACCAGCCTACTAGTGGCCGAACCACCACTATCCTCTTCTTCCCCTTCCACGAAGGAATCTCCTTCCGCTCTCCTCGCCGCCCTGATCGTCGTAGTGACACGCTCCTTCCCGCGCCGCCATGGCGAAACCCTCCGCCGCCATCCACACCCCGCGCCCCTCGGCGCTCCGCTCTTCATCCTCCTCCACTTCCTCCTGCTCCGCTACTCGCAGCTCCGTCGGATCAAACCCCTCGTCGACCGCCGCCGCCGCGTCGAAGCTCCCTGTCGCCGCCGCCGCAACCCACGCCAAGGTAAACCCTCGCAGTCCCACACTACGCCCACCTTTCGCGTCCGCCTTTCCTTGCCTACTATAACAATTAACAAGTACCATTCGTGGCGGCTTTCGCCCTCTGATCGATCAGGTGGTGGCCAAGCGCCTGGTCTACGACGACGACTACTTCACCCTCCCTCCGGCCGCCGCACCCGCTCCGCATCCGCTCGCCGTTCCAGAGGACGGGATCGCCTCGAAGGAGGACGACGTGGCCCCGCTCCTCGATCTCCCGGACCCCGACGTCGTCTCCGGCGACACCTCCTCCACCTCCGCCGTCTCCGCTGCTGCTGCCGATGACTCGCTGACTGCTTCCGCCGACTCATGCGTCACTGAGGTCGAGGTGGGTGCTCATGATCGGATGGGGATCCCGATTTTCCCCCTAGTTATTCGAAATTGAAAAGAGACCCTGACGAATCATGTTCTGCTACTTGCTGATGCACAGGTGGCAGCGCGCGCGGAGTCCACCACCACCGACACCGAGGTCGCCGCGGCGGCGCTCCCGGACGAGATCAACCTCGCCCTGGCCGAGCTGCGCGGCGCCGGGCGGCCTCAGCCCGCGGTCCAAGCGCCTCCTGGTCGCGCTCGCCGAGGCCGCTGCCCTGGAGCTGGCCCCCGCGGCCACCACCACCGCTCGCCGCCTGCGCCGCGTTGGCTTCTGGGGCAAGGTGCGCGTGGCGGTGCTCGCGGCGACGCTCGCCGCCGTGGCCGCCGCCGACGTCGCGCTCGCCGCCTACCTCTACGTGCGCCGCGCTAACGAGCGGTACGGCCACGCCCTGCTGCCCCCCACCTGATCGTGATTCGTGATCGTGGTCGACGTCGCGCTCGCCGCCGCTTGCTGTTCCTGGTTGCAAGTAGGAGTACCAGACACGGTCGTAGCTAGTGGTGCAGTCTGAACATCTGATTGCTGCTGTCACTGCCTTGTGTTTGCATTGCTGCATGCATTGTTGTTCCAGTACAATCTTAGGATGGCTCTGCATTGCTGCTGCACGTTTTTTTTCATTCCATTCCTCTGACGGAACTGAAGCAAAAACCAAGTAATAATAATCCTAGTAACATGTTCAGGATGCATAAATGTAGTGCATGCTTTGAGGTACTGAAAATGTTCTTTGCGTGGCTACAATACATACAGTTACAAATTGCAAATTTACAATACACTATGCACAGCACACACTGACAGGAAATTACAAGCAAACAACACCCACCACAACAGCAAAAAGCAGCAATTAGCCAAGATGACTGACCAAGGCAGCCAGGCATGTAGGAGTATGTATTTAACAACCGGACTAGTATGTACGCACACGGGAACAATGAACAAGGCAAAACTGGAAAAAGATGAGATGATGATATGCGTTCTGCTCTGCTTACGATATGAAGGAAGCCTCATCAGAAGTTGAGGACCTCACACTTTTAGCGCATGCCTTTGCTATGCTGTCAGCAGCTAGAAACATCCCAGGAATCTGGTGCGCGGTGTAGTCCCTTTGGACCGGTGCTTGGCGGCCGTGTCCTCGTACTTGAGGATCGCCTCCCGCCGCTGTCGCCTCCACCGCCGCGCGCTTCTCTTCCGCCGCCTTGTGGATGGCTGCCACCTGGTTCCTCATCTTCTCCGCGTACTCCGCCTTCTTCTTCTCCAGCTTCTCCTGTAGTCAGTCATCAGTGTGCCAAGCTCAGCAGGTGTTAATAACATGCATGTGGGATGCATGGATGGAGAGACTGAGACCTCTCTGGTTCGCAGCTTTGCTTCCACGGCCGCCTTCTTGCTGTTCTCCCACGCCATGATGGACGACATCTTCTTCTCTGCCCTGCCATTGCATTGCATTTGCATTGCATTGAGCAAAAACAAAGTTGAAACAAAAACTTTGCCTAGGATGGCATCCTAGCTAACAAACTAGAGCACTCCATACTGCCTAAAACTTGACGTTTTGAACTCGGTTTGAATCAAACATTCCTCCATAAAATATCGATAACTTTTGTCCATATATAGTTTGAAAAGATAAAATCTTATATGTATAGATTCACCTTGAAATCCATTTTCATAAAAATCATTTTATTTTCTGTTTTTTATATATTTTAATTTTTAATGATGGATAAAGTTAAGTTTTGACAAGGCCCTTGTTCTCTTTGGTGAATTTGTTAAGTTTTTTTCCAGTATGGAGTCTAATGCATCACATCAAAGCAGAGTCCAGCTGAGCACTGCCTAGTGCCTAGTGCCTATAAGTAAAAAAAAAAACTAATTGCTCTTCTAGTTGTAAACGCCTTCACCATCGACAGCTTCCTGTCCATCTCCACCTTGGCAAGCACCGCATCTGCTGCCAACAACACAAAAGAGGGAAGCAAAATCATCTATCTTCTGTCTTGTGTACAATGCATTTTTCACTTGAGCATTATTTTGACAAGGTATATGTATGTACCTCTGTCAGCCGGGGCAGCTTTGTCGACTGCCACTGGAGGAGGACCATCTGCAGAGCCAAAGAGACACGGGTTAATTTTTCACTTGCATTGTCTGAATGGCTGAATCGAAATGAGACGCCTGAACATGTGAGTATGTGACCGGCATAGACATTCAAGCCAAGAGACGCAAAACAAGTTAGTGCTAGGCAGTGTCGAGTCTTACTCTTGGCTTCTCCGGCCCCGGCCCCGGCCGCCGGCGCCGCCACCATCGCCTCCTCGGACTCCATGGACGGATCTTTCCTTCTTTCTGCACGGGCTAATAAGTCTAAGACTGACACCAAGCTCCGTTGAAATGATGGCCAAGCTGCCGCGTGCTAACCTGCTGCCCCTTTTAGAAGCTTGAAGAGGCTCAGTGCAGTAGGAGAGTGGAGCTTACGCGTTACACTAATCAAAACCATCTTTTGGAAAGACGGAGCCACCAAAAGAAAGGCTTTCGCAGTGGCATCATTAAACTATCTATGTTATTAATATAATAATCCTTGGGTAGAGATCAGAGAATAATGACTGACACGTCGGCGCCGGCCAAGCGCCACGCGTTCCGTCCGTCCGCATGATTTCTCCTGCCTGCGGGCCCCAGCGGATGTCGGCCGGGGACACGTGTCATTTATCGGCGAGGTGTCCCATCCCACGTGCCCACGATCGGTTTTATCTCGTCGTTTCTCACAGCCTGTCCGAGTCCAAGCTTCCTTCCTCGTCCACCGTGGATACTACTGGCGGGCCTTGGATTTGAAGTAATACCTTCGTCATCCCAATGGGCCTGAAGTGCAAAGACAAGTAACGCTGCCACAAGCCCAGATTTAACGGCCCGCTGACCTTTGACTACCTACCAGAGGAAGGGAGGAGGGGGCTCGGGTTGGCTAGGGTTTACTCGCGTCGCGTCTCCTTCCTTGGCTTTGTCGTGTCGGCGGTCGGCGCGGTTGGTTGGCGGCGACGGAGGGAACATGTCGAAGAAGAACAATCTCGCCAAGAGGAAGAAGCAGTACGAGTTCGACCTCCAGCGTACGATTTCATCTTCTCTTTCCTCCTCTCCCTTTCTTGTCCAATTTTGATCGTCGCCCCCTTGGCCTTGGGGAGTATTCCTGGTCTGATATGATGCTTGGATACAGGGGAGAAGGAGGCCAAGGAAAAGCAGGCCAAGAAGCTGCAAGCCAAGAAATCCAAGATGAAGGTACCGCCGACCCCAGTGCTCTCGCTCCTCCTTCCTATTCCTGCTGTATTGGATGCTCTCATCTGACTAGTATAGTAAATACAGTGGGATTACTCATTCACATTGCTGGATGCCTTTCCCTCTGTGTGCTATGGGACTAGATTTCCAATCATTTGCCTTAGAGAAGGCGGCCCTAAGCTTGCTTAACATGATAGCCAGCTGCAGCTGATGAATTTTGTCATTAGGACCGGGACCGTGGAGTCTTTAATTTAACACATAGTTAAAAAAAAAAAAGGGGTGTGTGGGGAAGCTAAGGGACTAATTTGTCGCCTGATTTTGCTTCAAATTGGCCAGACTCAGGAGCATTTTCTCCCAATGCTCCAAGCTTGGGGACCCAACAAACTAACAAATGGCAGGAGTGAAAATTGTTATTGCGGCCATTTCTTTCTCGGCCATATTATACTAGTTCTAGTTTCTCACAAGCCGTTGTGTCTCTCATTGTAAGGCATGGTCTTTATATGATGATACTGTGTGCACATTGAACATGATGTTCATCCCTCGACTTCTCCAAAGGAATAGGCAACCTGGCATTTTCTTAATTATCTGGGAAGTTGTAAGAGTCATGTTGCACCTTTATTTATTATGTTTCATGAAATGCCATGCTCACCGATCATTAGGCATTTGCCTGGAATTTGCTTGCAGCTGCTTTGATTATGATCCAAGTTTCACAAATACATTGTTTTATCATCTCAACTATTTTCAGGTGTCTGATTTTACTCCTATAAATGGTTTAGCAGTTATTAGTGACCAAATGTAGTGTGCTTTTAGGTGCATGAAAACAGTTTTTTACTCTTAAGATCTATCAATTTTTTCTCGCATTTGCGCAATTCAGCATTATGTTTCACTGCCTACATATGTGATCTGAAGTTTTGCCTATCAACCATTTTATGTACTTGTTGGCTTTTTGCCAAGTTCTCCATGCCAGCTAAATGACTCTTTGTGCTGCACATGCCATCTGATGTACTTCTCATGGTAATTTTGTGGCTCCGGGAAACAATGCTAGTCTGCTGTCCTCTAAAACTAGAACTGCAATCCTTTGGTAGCATTCTGTGTTTGGTCCTGAGGAGATTTTCTGGTCACTCCTAGTTTATAGTTTATACAGTGGTGGCTTTTGATACCTTATTATACTTGTTTTTTGCTCTGCCTCCTTGAATTTCACTGTTTTTGTTTGGTTTGTACGTTTGCTTGTTTTAAGATATGGATTATCTAACTATGGCTCCAGAGAAACATTGATAATCTCCTTTACTCTGAAACCAGAACTGTATTCTTGGGCCACTCTACAACAAGTCTACCATAAAAAATATTTAAAATTTTTACTTGGCGCCATGAGATATGCAAATTATGCTTCGTTTATGCATTGCTAGCTATAAACCTATGGTAGCTTAATTTTTTCCCTCTCCAATTGATCAAATTTCACTAGATGTTCGACCATGATGCTGCATTAACACTAACGGTGCATTTGGTTCAGCATTTGTAACATAAATGCATTGCGGATCGAAAAGAGGTACCGCGCTACATGTGTTTGTTTTGACTCTGGCCGTAATCCATTAGGGTAAGGGCAGCGCCCGGACGTCCGGACGCCCCCCCCGACGCCCCCTCCTCCTTCCTTCTTCCCAAGCCCCCTCGCCCCGCCGGCCACCGCCCGCCCCGGCGCGCCCTCTTCCCTCCCCCGCCACCTCCTTCTCCAGCTCCGGTGAGCTCGCCCCGCCCTAGACCTGGCCCACCGCCCACCCCCCCCGCCAACTACCCTAAGCCGCCCGCCTGCCTCCCCCACCGCCTGTCTTCCCTTCCCCCCCCGGCCCGGCCGGGCGATCTACACCCCACCGGAGTTGATGGAAAGAGGGGGAAGCTCGCCGGAGTTGGAGAGGAGGAGGAGGAGGAGGAGGACCTACCTGGGGGGGGGGGAGGAGGGGGAGTGTCGTCGTCGTCGCCGCCGGTCGCCCGGGGAGGGCGCGCGCCGCCTGGGAGCGCGTCGTCGTCGTCGTGTCCGGCCGGGTTGGGGCCGGACATGTCCGAGCACCAGCATTACCGAATCCATTATGGCATAAACGGATACCGGACTATCAAAATCTGATCCCGCCCCTTCTGTCCTGTAATCATGTCCCCCCGACCAGCCAAATGATATCTGAAATCATCCATTATGGTACTGATGATTCCCCCGTGATTGGACTGCATTTACGTTTACGTAACCAATGCTCGAACCAAACACTATCTAAATTTGAACAGCCTAAGTAGTAAGTACATACCATATTTGTCTTAATGTTCTTTTTTTTCTGAAATTGTTCAGATAGATGGTGGTGAAAAGAAACGTAAGGGTGGTCAGTTTAAGGTTGGGAAGAAAAAGGTGAAGACAAAACTTTCGGCCTTAGCAAAAGCCAAAGCTGCCCAAGCCATGGAGGTCGACAAGTGACTCCGGAGGAGAGACATCATCAGCTCAATGGTCGAGCAATTTTGGAACTCTGAACGAAATGGCAAAGTTCTATGCCCACATGAATAGCTTTCGATGGGACCAGATGGGAATCGTGTCAACTTATGCGACTCCCATCGGGTGCAGCAGCAGCTTGTAAACCCTTTACCTTTATGTACTCGTGTAGTGGTAGTCTGGTAGAGTATAAATGTGTTTGGCAACAGAATATCAATGGCATTGATTCAGATTTGTGATCTTTGCTCTTTTGCTTGGGATGCCGCTGCATTTACATGTGCCAGTCTACAGTGTTGTGCCGTGTGGGTCCACTGAAATCATTCCATGCTTTTCTTGCGTGTGCAGGTGCAGCGACTCAATGGTGACAAGTGATGCCTGCCCTTTTGTCACCACTTTTCCTGAATGTTTTCAGATTACAAACTTAATCACTATTGGTTTCTGAAAGAATGCCATTCTGCGTTTTAGGCTTTTTGAGGGATCAATGCTCTTAAGTTTGGCTAAATAAAAGCATCTCTAGTAGTTTCTAAAAAAATCAATTGGTAAATCAATAAGTTTTTCAAGTTACTAAAAAAGGTACAGAGCATATTTGTTGTCTTCCTCCAGGCATTTTTAGTACCCTGACTTCTCGAAAAGTGACCGGTTGGAAGATAATTTTCGGTCCCCGCGTATGGCTATTTTTTGAATCAATGACTCTTTTGGCTAAATCAAAGCATAGTCATTTTATAAAACCAATTGGTAAATCAATCTTTTTCAAGTTACTAAAAAGGTACAGGGGAACAATTTGGCTTCCTTTTTATTTTTACCACCATATGATAAAAAGCCTATTTTAATTTTATATGCATAAATTATGGCTGCTTTTTTGGTGCGCTTCTGCACCATAGTCATTTTTATCCTTTTTCTGGGTTGTAGCAGTTGGTTAATAACCACCATATGATAAAAGCAAAAGTGATATGCAGTTGTTTAATTTCCTTGCCTGCCTTTTTGACGAGGTGTCGGTAATAGTAGCCGCAGTTGGTTAATCTTCAGGCTGAAAAGCTCCATTTAATCTCCTTTGGAACCTACTGTACTACTTGATGCTAGTCCAACACCAGTACGTCTTTACGAGCATGCTATGCTCATGTCACCCAAGACTCGTTCTTCACTCTCGGACCCAGAAAAAAAAAAAAAAAACACTCATACACATAGGAAATCAGGAAACTGCAAGCCCAATAACAAAGGTATGCTTGGAACACAATTATATATATTTTTTTAAAAGAATCATGTTCCAAACATGGTCTAAACCGAAATAAGTAGGGGGTATCATGTTAGGCGGTTTGTCATTTCAGAGAAACCGTTTCTGAAGAAACACACACAGTTGGGGTACAGGCTGCCTTTGATCTTGCTAATTTTTTGTGTTCCATGCATATCAACAGATCTCTTCGTTGAAATGCGTTCTTTTGGACAAATAAATAAATATTTTCTACATACTAATAATCCTCTTGAATGGACAATTATGATGGGCAATAGCTTGATCAGCCATATCTGGGTTGGGGTGGCTTCACAGTGCAGTTATTATTGCCATCCTATCTTACGCATTCAACGAAGCGATGTGTCTTTGTCTCCCTACCCGGTCAAGGCCAGGATCCTTTGCAACGGTCAGCCATACCGTGGCACTCTGTTTGCACTGGTGTTACCCAAGACACCGTTGGTTAATCCAATTTAGATAGAGAGACGAAAACGGATGGGGAAAAAAAAATCCCAAGACGCTGTGGATTAATTCAATTATTCAAACATAGATGCTAGGTAGATTATGTTTTTTACACATTTTTTCTTGCATGAGCAAAGAATCTCACCAGAGTGTACATTCTGAACATAAGAAACTATTGCATGAACTCGTATATTTAGGCAATAAAATCGCATCAAGTTATTTGAATAAATGATAGATTATATTAATATTATTTTAGGATATCCTTATTTTTTTGTCTTATCTTCGTGAAATCATGATGTTTGCTTCTAGTTTAAGCCGTAGTTCTAGCAATTGCTTCACATGCTTTTGGCATGGCAACTGTTGGTTCGATGGCTGAACAACTGCAAACTTATTGCCAAATAATCTAACCTACAGCATGTTTAGCTACAGGTAATCGGAAAGATAAAATGAGAGTTTAGAGATAGATGTTTAAAAATATTTTGTTTGTTCTCAAATATGGGGTTTCGATAGCAAATCCCAACCAATCACTTACCATTAAAGGTATTTCTTAGTTGCCATTATATATCCACAGGTTCATGTAAAGTGTTATCATGAGTCATGCTTTAATCTCCTAAGCCAAAGTTTATTCTCCTAAAGCAAAGTTTAAACTTGACCATCAAAATTTTAAAATGTTTTTTTTATACTAAGAACATATAATTGCATTCTATGTTTACTCCTTCTGTCCAAGAGTGTAAGTCATATGAGCAAAATCTCATTTTCCAGTAGCCTACATCATCTAATCTTTTCTTTCGTTTTCTTCTAGTGCGGCTCCTTGAATGATATCGTATTGAATGTATGTCTATTTCTAGTTAACATCGTATACTGCTACATGAGGCCCTAGTATTGGAAAAATTCGATCCAAAATTATTGTGATTTGATAAGTGGTTGGAAGAGGAGATCATGGCAAAATTCTGGTCCTGGACATCAAATTTTTAGTATAGCCATAGACTCATAAAAATCAAACAAGAGAAGTGGCGGGCAAAAAAGATCATGGTCACTTGTAAATTTAGATACAAAGGTGGGGAAGAGGAGGTGTGAGGGCACACTGCCATACATAATAATAACTTTCTGCGTGGTGTTAATATGAAATTAGCAGTTGATTACTTAGGAAAGCCGAACGTACGCCTATGCATCGAGGAGAAAGCCGTGATTAAATGAAAATTGATGATCCTTGAGCCTTCTTCCTTGGTCACGGTGCCACAGTCATACCGCATAGACTCTCAAACGAAGGCGTGATATATTTATAAAACATATTGTCTTTTTATTTAATATAACACCTTCATACTTACATTGCAAGTCAAAGTAAAAAGAAGTATGAAAATAATGTAACTAGTGAAAATAGCCTTAATTGTCCAGTAGAGGTAGAGTGCAAATCCATGACAACGAGTGATAAAATCACCCTGTACTGATCACGACATGTTACTTGAACAATCAACTCAACACTTCCATCATTGGTGTGATTCCCGCCACACTCAACTCACTGCTCACAGTGAGAAATGAGTAGCAGTTGTGCCATTCTTTCTGCCTCTCATCACAGAAAATCCTTCTCCCTCCTCCCGCACTCTTCCTCTCTCTCTCTCTCTCTCTCTCCTCCACACAACACAGCATACAGAACATGCTCGCTCTTCCAGTCTTCCTCCTCTTGGGTCCGTCCCCTCTCCCCTCCTCTGAGTCTGATCCCTCCCTCCTTCCGTCAGCCCCATCTCTAGGGTTTTAGCGCCCCATTTCCGCATCGCCATTCCCGATCGGATCGCCCACTCCCCACCCGCCGCCGAGCAGATCCCAGCGCGAGCCACCCAACCCTCCGGCGCAGCCACCCTTCGTCTCAGAGGGTCGGTCTCCACCGAAAGCCTCGAACAAATCCCCTCCGTTTTTCGCTCCGGCCATTTGTTGCAAAGATTGTGCTTTTCCCCCCTCATCTATGTCTCGCGTTCCATTCTTTCCGTCTACGGAAATCCCACCGCTTTCTTGAGATTTCTCGTTCCTCGATCTGATCTCGCCTCGTCCCGCCCGCCGCAAGCAACAGCGGTTTTGCGCGAGAGTTCTTGGGGGAGGGCAAGATCCTCAGAGTTGAGATTCTCGCGTCCATTTGCTCGCTCCAATACCTTTCGGGAGCATCTGATCTCGAACAGTGAGACAAAGCAGCCACCTTTGTGCTGTTCCTTGCAACTAGGTTTGCCCCCGCCTGCGTTTCGGTGGGTAGCGGCGCCGCCCATTCCTATGAATGGACGGGAGGGAGTCCACGGTGGCGTCGGGGCCCAACTTCTCGTCGTTCTACGCGCAGCACCGGGGCATCGGGACGCCGGGTGTCCCTGGCCACTCGCCGGGGCTCCACGGAACGCCGCCAGGCGGGTACAGGCAGCATCTTGATGCTGTCACTGCGGGGTACGCATTCCAGACCCCGCATGTTGGGGGTCACCACATTGGGCAGGGGTACCACCATGTCGAGGCCTCATCTCATGTGGCGCAGCACAGCACTGGTGGCGGCTCCAGCTCCGGCGGTGGTATGGACATTGGCATGGGTTCGGCCGTGAGCGCCGATGTTAAGGGGGATCAGGGGAGTGGGCCTGCCCAGGATGAGCAGGTGAAGAAGAAGCGGGGTAGGCCAAGGAAGTATAAGCCTGATGGGACGGTGACTCTCGGGTTATCACCCTCTTCATCATCAACGCCTCACCCGACCAGCTCGGGGATGGGAACTATGGTTTGCACTCCAGGTTCTGGATTTGGGTCGGGAGGATCAGGGGGTTCAGGTTCGGGTCCGCCATCAGAGAAACGTGGCAGGGGGCGGCCACCTGGCTCTGGAAAGATGCAACAGTTGGCTTCACTCGGTGAGCTTCTGTGACCTTGTAATTTCGCTTACATATCTTGTGCGCTATAGTAACTGATTAATATGGCTTCATGTATACTTTATTTGGTGCTGCTGAATGAAATGTAGTAGGCAAATATGGGTAGGTTTCAATACCCGCAACGGTTAGCTTTTGCATGATAGCATTGCTTCTTGGGTATTTATATGCTCTGGCTATGGCAGCCTATTGTGTTATGTTTAACCTTCCTTGAATGATGAATCCAGTCACATTGTATATTGTTCTAATACTGGACATAGCTTATATGTTCTGTCTAGCAACTAGATCAACTCTGAACAATGTGTTTTGTAGCACCTGTGCTTTTGATTTGTTTTGTGCGTTAAAATCCACTGCCTGTCCTCCCCATGATTACTAGGCCGTTATTCACTTGTTGCCCTCTGGAATATATAACTGTCATCTTGGCAAATACAATCCCCTAGCATTCTGTTCTGTTTACGTTTCTGTTGCATGACCTTTTCAGGATTTTACTCTGAATTTGAGTAGGTCCTGATATTTCCTTTAAGCATCTCTTTTTTTGTCGTTTTTCTATCTTGAGATCATGAATTCAAAGTTCTTGAATTAACAACATATTTATGTTGTCTGCTGGCTCTGTTATGTTAAGCAAGCAGTTGACCTCTTTTATTACCTTGTCTCTTCCCAAAAGAAAAAGAAGCAGACCCTTTTTCTAACTAGCTTTTTTGTTCTTTTGTGTTCCCCTTTTTTTATATATGCATGAACTGATGATTTTGTATTTTTGTTGCCTGATGAAATTTTGTTGTCTTGTTTAGGAAAGTGGTTTCTTGGCTCTGTTGGAACAGGTTTTACTCCTCATGTGATTATTATTCAACCTGGAGAGGTAAGTTTGAATGAACACTAACTGATGATTAATTTCCATTTTCCAAATGGGTCGCTTGCTCCCATTGTTGATTTATGCATGATTCCTATGTGGGAGTGGGACTTCTTGTTGGCGTAGTGGCATGAGTGATGGGCAGTGATGTTTTGTATCTGATGCTGCTAATTACCTTCAAACTTATCTGGTTTACTCAAATGCCCAGTATATCCAATAAATTTGCTGCTGTAATAAAGGGAATCTGTTAGGTTCTGTATCTGAATAGACAATGCCAGATGAAACTGGAGGTAGTGTAGCAAACCCTTCTTTGGTGGTCATTTGTGTTTGTTATTTTTGGCTCACGGGTGGCATTTAGTGGCTTCTATATTACCTCCATACATTAGGTCACAGCCATTTTGTTAGCTGTGAAATGAGGAATTTATCATTGATATTGAAGGAGGTTGTAACATGGGATGTGAAGCTGCTTAAACATAATTGTTACATCATGCAAGCTAATTTCTCTAGATAATTGGACTTTCTGATGATGCATTATTAGTATTCTGCTTTCTGATGCTGCTTGATGTGATGTGACACTTACAATTTCACTTCATGTCAGTTTGTATTACCGTGACAATCATACACCTAATGTCATATTTCCAATAAAATCCTCTACCATTGAAGACCGATGCACCTATGGTTTTATTTTAAAAATGGGAAACTTTTGCTCCTACAAGGCCCTGGTACAGGCTCGTTCATTGAACCTTGGTTTAAATCGAAGTTCAACTTTGTGGGTTACCTTCTTGAGAATAATCTTTTTCTTGTTGATCTGTGTTTCTATCTACTAGAGAATAACCTTGGGACTAAATCACTAAAAGGATTTGTTCTTATTGTTGCATTTATGTTGATATCTGATTGGTTGGTGCTATAATGTCAATTGTTAATTCTGGTAAATACCAACCATGGGGATGCCGATTATAGCTTTCCTGTCTGTGCAGGACGTTGCTGCCAGAATAATGGCCTTTTCACAACAAGGCCCAAGGGCAGTGTGCATCATTTCAGCAACTGGAGCTGTTTCTACTGCAACCCTTCACCAGGATTCAGACTCTGGGGGTGTGGTTACATACGAGGTATGTTGCGGTTGGTCATCATTTGCCTAAAAACCATTGCATGCATGTGTTCTGTTCTTCTCTTGTTGCATTTTTTTTTTAGCAAAACTCTTATTGCATATTTGAATATAGATATTTGCCCACTGTGCAAATTAAACAAAAGGTTTCCTGGTAGAATTTGCCTGGATAGTTGGATTGCTTGCATGTTACAACTGAAGCATTGCTATCGAAGGGGGGAATAAATCATAAAAGGAGGCATTTGTTTGCATACTTTCTCTTAACAATTAAGTATGCTGAGAACATCTGCTTTCAGTCCAAGGTTGTTGTTATCCTTGTTTTAGGTTGCAGTACAGGACATACTTTTCATGATACCCCCTTTTTTTTAAAATGGAACTGTTCATGTTTACTTCAATTATATTGTTCTCATTTAGTTTTGTACCTTGATTTGGCAGGGTCGATTTGAGATCTTGTGCCTTTCTGGGTCGTACTTGGTGCTAGATGATGGTGGCACACGGACCCGAAGTGGAGGGCTTTGCATAGCTTTGTGTGGTCCTGACCACAGGGTTATTGGTGGAAGTGTAGGTGGAGTCCTGACAGCAGCTGGAACAGTTCAGGTGGGTGTGATAGAAGATAGATCATCTGACCTTTTGTGTAGCATATGAATATACTGTCACTATTATAATTTTGCTATCTTATGGTTCGTTTGTTATGTTAGCCGCATAAAAGAAAAGGGTCATGGCCACCATTGTATTATATCCCATTCGGGGACCATCTGTTGTGGTGGTTGGGTTGTTTCTTAATGAATGGTTTTTGCATTGTTACAGGTGATAGTGGGGAGCTTCATGTATGGAGGTTCGAAGAAGAACAAAGCGAAAGCCGAGGCAGACATGGAGCATGAGGAGACGAACGCTGGCGACGAAGAGGTGGCCCCTGTGATGGCGCTTGCGGAGCACAGCAGCATGGCCCCTCCTCCTGCGATGAGCGGTGGATGGGCATCGGGCATGATGAGGCAGATGGACTCGAGAACTCCCAACATCGACATCAACTCGATCCGCGAGTAGTAGGGTAGCGGCCGGTTGCCTCTGGTTGGGTAGGTGGGTGGGAAAGGCTCTCTGACATGGAACAAGTGGAACCCTCCTCCTCCTTGGACACACAGCATGCATGTACTAACAACTTTGTTGTAGGCGTCGCTGTGTTTAGGATACTCAGAACTCCGAGTATATCGTATATGGGAGTATTATTGTGATGTTGTACTTGGGATGTTGTTGTATGAGATAATGGGAGATGCTTGGCCACCTAACGGTCGTGTTGTTATGTTAAATATATATATATGGTATGCTACTTTGGAAGAAGAGAGGCTGGATGAAATGAATGGAATGGGTATTTATTTAGTGATTTAGTTTGTACTGGAGTTCTTGGAGGCGGATGGATGGGTCGTTGTACTGGCTGCGTGGATTTATATTGGGTCAAACTTTCTTTTAAGTTTGATATTGTTTGTGAGAACTACATGAGTACGAATGAGTTTACTAGGATGAATCTTGGCGGGTCGGACGGTAGGAACGTTAGATTCCAAACAAGGCAGGAACGGAAACATGGGATTGGATTGGATTTGATCTTGACGTGTGTGTTTGTGTGGAAAGGAGAAGCAACGACCAGAGAAGCAGCTGGCTAGGTTTGGTGGGCAAATGCTGTTGTGCATTGTCAAAGGAGATGAAATCAAAATTCAAAAAGGACTCGGACTGAAGAAACTGAAAGGAGGTGCACGAGCCAACCGAAGGCAAAGAAAGAGGTAAGAAAAGGAAACCGGGAGGGAAAGAAAAGCTACTGACCGGCCAACGCGTTTGTTCACTCATCAGTCATTATTAGGCCAAACTGACCAAAGGTTGAACCGAATCGGAATTTCAAAGTTTGGAAATGAAGAGGGATTCATTCCTGCACGAGGACGACGACGTTGACTGTGGACATTTTACGTCAGTACAGAACGTACTGTCCCCATCCACCGCGCTGCACGTCGTCGGTCTGTCAATACAATGCAAAGGCTCCCCTGGTTTTCTTGTTCATCAGCCATCAGTCATGAGATGTGGATATGGATGCTGAATCACTTGCTTGTTTGTTCAGTACCATTGAGGTATGCTATGGAATGGGCACGCAACGCTGGCAGGCTGCCTGGTCGCGGTGGTGTGAGAAATCATTGTTCTTTTTATTTCGTCTCAAGAGCTGGACATCATTGGGTCCATAGCTCAGTGGTAGAGCAATTGACTGCAGATCAATAGGTCTCCGGTTCGAACCCGGATGGGCCCTCTGTTGGTTTTCCTTTTTATTTTTTTGGATTGAAATTGTGTGTGTGTGTGTGTGTGTGTGTTTTTTTTTTTTTTAAAAAAAATGTCAAACATGGACACTGTCTCCATACATGCAAGTCACCGTGAAGAAAGAAGGATATGAGAGTTCCTACCTATTTTGTCGATAGAGTAGTTTTTTTTTCTAAATAAGAACATATATAGGTGTTCACTCCAGATTAAGGATGTGCTTGAGAGGACTCCTTCAAAATAGTTGTATTTTCTACCAAAAAGGGACTCCAAACGGTTCCTCTTTGTAATTAAACCGTTTGGTGTTTCTCCAGAGTCAGAGCAGGTGCCCCAACCGCCTAAATACGTGAAAAGTAATAAATAAAGTGCAAGTCCTTAGGGTCGGGGTAGAATTTATTACGTTCTCATTTTTTTCATCGTCCTAATTAATCTATTTGAAAATTTTAAACAAATCATTTATTTATTTAGGAGGGAGGGTCTGTATAACTGGCCGGAGTTTTGATCCACCGGCCGGCCGGCCGGCAGCCCGGCACGATCGATACGATACGGCGACCACTGAAGTGGATAAAACCCACCACGTATACGTTGATCGCGTCCTAATTACAGTAGCTGTAGCTCCCATCCGGCACTAGTCATCGTTGATTGGTCGTCGTTCAATCTAGCTAATTAACTTGTACCACACGCACGCTGCTCTGTATATATATTATGTGCTACATACAGCCTGCCCAATACAAAGTTTCCATGCATGGAAACGGATTGTTGGAAATGGAAATGAACCATCGCATGCATGCGGTAGCTGCTTCTGGCAGGCATCGATCGATCACCATCTCATGCATTCAGGTTGACCTGATCGAATGGAAGTTAGCCAGCGGGACAGCTGACGAGCAGAGCAAGGAGCATGCGACTACTACCAAAATAATTTTAACTGAGACCAGTATTTTGAATTAACCAAGGCGGGCATCCAAAACGTCTCGGACCAAAGGTCATGATAAATCAGACCTTTTTCCTAGACATTTTGAATGCACAATTTCACCCACTTGACCTTCAGAAACACACATACGGCGTGCATGCCGCCATGTAGAAATTGAAAAAAAAAAAAAAAAGAGAAAACAATGTAACGTTTGCAACAAAAAAAATAAGCGGAGCCTAGGATCAAACCCTCGCCGCTTGCCTTGGAGTGCATCGACAATCAGACCAATCAGATGCTGAGAGTTATTTGTGGAACTGATACCGAATGGCTATTTAACAAGTGCAAACATGAGGAATGTACTCTAATTAATCACTCATTGATATCTTAGATCATGTCAAAACTAATTTTTTTTAAGGGATGAATGGAGTACGGCTTATTACGTCTAATGGTATGGTTACCGTTTTCACCCTTTCGTTTTGGGAAGCCAATCTTTTCATTTTAATTACCTGATAATAATAATAATTAATTGAATAAATGATACACTCGGTCAATATTATTTGAGGGAAAAAATCAATGGCGAGCGTCATATATTTATAAAAACAAACAAGAGGGAGTGAGGGAGAATATATATATTTGCGGAATCCGCTTTGTACTGCGGCGAGTGTATACATCCAGCAAGCTGGGATACAAAACAAGCATCCATTTCATTTAATTTTGTAGGGGCTAACTAGCTGCGTGTGTGATTGATGCGCATCACGTGCCTCCTATTTAAGTCAATCGAGCACAGTGATGACTTGCCTATAATATTCATGATATCTATAGTATGTATTTATCTATAATGAATTTAAATAATTAATTAATAATAAGTGGAGCATTATTAGTACTCCAGGTAGGTAGGTAGGCCGATGATGACGTGGCGGCGGCAGCAGTGGTAGTCGTAGCAGTGAGTGGCGTGAGGTGAAGGTGGATGCCATTGGATGGCCTGAGCGAGAGCATGATCTTGGGCGCGTGCCGGTACTGGGGCGCCACCGACAGCCGGAAGCGTCGCAGCAGCATGGCGAGCACGACGCGGTACTCCATGGCGGTAAGGTTGCGGCCGACGCAGATGCGGCCCCCGAAGCCGAAGGGGAGGAAGCCCATGCGGTGGCGGCACCCGCCCTGCACGGGGTCCCGCGCGAACCGCTCCGGCCGGAACTCGTGCGCGTCGTCGCCCCACAGCTCCACGTCGTGGTGCATGGCCACCACGTCCACCCACATGTTGGTGCCGCGAGGGATGACGACGGCGCCGGCGGCGTGCTTCCCTTCCGCCGCCACGTCCTCCAGCGCCTGCCGCTGCACGTTGGGCGACGGCGGGTACAGGCGCAGCACCTCGCTCATGACCCACCCCATCTTGGTGAGGCGGCCAAGCGCCGCGGCGTCGAGCTGCTGCTGGTCGTCGTCGCCGAGCTCGCGGTTCACCTCCTCCCGCAGCGCGTCCTGCCAGTCCGGGTGCGCGGCCAGCATGAGCAGCGTCCACGACAGCGCCAGCGCCGTGGTCTCGTGCCCGCCGAAGAAGAAGGTCTTGCACTCGTCCACCAGCTCCCGCGTCGTCAGCCGCCGCTCGGCGCCCGCCGTGGCCTCCGTGCCGGCAAGCAGCAGCGACAGCAGGTCCTTGTTCCCCTGCTGGCGGCAACGGCGGCGGCGCTCGTCGATGATGTCCATGAGCAGCGCGTCGATCTGGCGGCCCAGGCGCCAGGCGTCGTAGGTCTTGCGCACGTGCAGCAGGCGCGCCAGCGGCACCCCGACGAGGCGGTTGGTCTGGAACAGCATCGCCTGCATGGCCTGCAGCTTCCGGAACACCCGCGCGCCGGCCTCGTCGTCCGCCACCCCGAAGCTGGCCTTGGCGATGATCTCGGCGGCGTTGCGGACCACGCCGCGCTCCACGTCCACGACGGCGCCCTGCTGACCGTCGCCGCCGGACGCCGCCACCGCGTCGCCCCACTCGGCCAGCATCTTGGCGGTGTTCTCCTGCATCACCCCGATCATGTCCTGCACGTATGCATGCACCATCGTCAGCATCATCATCACCAGTGGAATGCCCGTACGTACGGATATCAAAGCAGGTAGCAGAAGACGACAACGCAAATTAACAACAAGGACGACCGAACTGTACGTACGTTGAGGTTTGTGGCGGAGAAGGCCGGCGCGATGATGTGTCTGTGCCTTGCCCACTCGTCGCCCTCGGCCATGACGAGCCCGCGGCCGAACATGGGCATGCGGTCGCGGCGGAACACGTCGGGCTTCCCCCAGCGCTTGCCCAGCGCGCCGGCGGTGGCGGCCTTGAGGAACTCCGGGTCGGCCACGTACAGGAAGGGCTCCGTGCCCAGCCAGTAGACGAACACCTTGCCGAAGGAGTCGCGCCACCGGGCGAAGTAGGGGAACACGGCGGCGTGGATGTCGCTGGACACGGCGGAGGAGGACGGCTTCTTGTTGGCGGCGGCACCCTGCAGCGAGGCCGTGATCTCCGGGAGGTTGCCGAAGGGGGAAGGACGGGCGCGGCCCGTCGAAGCCGGCCCCGCGGAGGCGGCGCCTGGCCGCGGCCGGCGCCAGCCACGCCGCGTAGATGAAGGCGCACAGCAGCAGGACCGCCGCCGCCGCCGCCGCCATGGCGCCACCCGTTGCCGCCGCTACGGCGTCCACCATTTTGATACCAAAGATATGAATGATGTTGTGGTGTAACTTGCAAAGGTGGTGGTCGAGGGAGAGGATGAGCGAGGGAGCTTGGTAGCTGATAGACGACGACGCTACTAGTTTTTGTATGTCATTTATATTAGTAGTTGCGATGGATGGGTGTGGTGCATGGCGGATGGCGCTGGGGTTTATATAGGCTACAGAAGCAGGCTATGCAGCAGCTCCAGCTGGAGGGTGGAGGGGAGAGGCGAGGTCGGAGAAGGAAGGGAATGAGACGATGGAGGACGGCGACGGGTGGTGCGGCGGTCGTCCCGTCCCGTCCCGTCCCACGCGTGTGGTGTGGTGGAGCCCCCGCCCGGCCAGGGGTTTGACCAAGCCGAGACGCCGGAGGGGAGGGACGCGGGCCAGGAGACGGAACCAAGCCAGTGCATGCTGCTGCGTGCTGGCCGGGTCAGACTCTCTAGAGACGACACCGACCGGACCGACCGACGATCGAGTAGTAGCGGCGCACGGCAGCGACGCGGCTCGATCCGCTCCCATCTGGGTCCGTGGACTGCTGGACAGCTAGCTAGGTACCCAGCTGCTACTGCTAGCTCCCTGAATGGAAGCAAAACATTAATTGGCCCATGCATGCATGTAGTAACCACCATGCACACAGACGGACCGGTCAAAATCAAATCATGCATCTCTGAATCCCTCGCTCGTCACCATCACATCATACTCTATCAAAGTCGTCAACAGAATCAGCATGATCTGCTGGCCGAAATGCCCCATCGTCTCCGCCCTGTTTCAGACTGCACGGCATGCATATGCCACGCTGCCAACAATTTCTCTCTTCTTCATGGCCGACGACGACGATCCAACAGCACCAGATGTTAATTAGTTATTATTTGGTACTACTAGTGTATTTAATTAATTAATGATAAAGCTAAATGTTCCATTATTTTTTCATATACAAAACCGAAAGGTAAAGGGCACCGTCAAGCCAGCCTGCTTAACATGTAATACACATGCAGAGTCAAAAAAGGCATCGTGTGCGCAATCTCACGCTAAGGTCGAGCCCCTCGCGCATGTATTACATGCATGTTATATATATATATATTGGAACAAATTCTAAACTTATTTTACTAACTCTAGCTTTGAAAAAACGCACAAGTTTGGCCCCCAGCTTAGATTAGGGTGTGACTCCCGCACCGCCGCCACCGCCGTTCGGTGTCTCCACTGCTGGTCCCCCTCCCTCCTCCTCCGGCATATCGCCGGAGGTCGGAGGGAGTGGGGATCCATTGTTTTCTAGTAAGTTTTTTTTCTATTAGATTGAGTCTTTAGGTTTAGGGTTTCTCTATGCCAAGTTTCTTGGTATTGGAGATTTATCTCTTCCTCCTGCTCTTCTCCAGCAACGGCGAGGATGTGGGGTGGAATCGTCTTCTCTATGGCGGACATGTTGAAGATGAAGACGGCATCTACGGTATCAGCATCTTCATCGACATGACGACATGGAGACTTGTGTTTCCAAACGACGGCATCAAGGCGGAGATGATGCCGCCGCCATGGAATAATTTTCTCCGGTCCCTTCTTCGTTTTGTTGTGGTTGGATCTGGCCACCATGAAGGACTAGGGAGAATAATTTCCAGATCAGTCTTCCTCGTTCTTCGGTGGCAGAAAGAAGAAAAAGGAAAACACAAGGAAGAAGAAGAAGTTTCTCAACTCCGCCTGCAGGAATGTTGGCCGTCCGTTGGGCATCTACTGTCTGGCCGAAAACAATTGTTGCCGAGTATTTGCCTGTGCGGTCATCCATACAAAACGTCAAATATGTTTGGGTTTGAGATCTGGAGCTATTCATAGCGTGGGTACAATTTAGATGAATTTTTAGATATTTGTGTAATCCAGAGAAACTGTAATGTGTTGATGTACCCACCTATTATCTAATATAATTCTTCTTTCGTCGAAAAAAAAACTTATTTTACTAACACACACACACACACAAGGGGTGTGCAATGCAAAAGGTTTAGCGCAAACTCACGCTGACTCACCTCGCTCATCACTAACTAGATAAATGATGATTATATAAATAGTAATCAGCCTTGTCGTGCTCGCAACGATTATATTCAGATTCGGTGACGAACAACTAACCGTCGATCGTTCATAGCTACATTTCCATATGCTTGTCGCACTTTGTTTTGCTAGCTACTTTCTCTATCTCAATTTATAAGACATTTGATTTTTTTTAACACTAAATTTGACCACTCGTTTTATTCGAAATTTTTTATAAAAAAATTATTTCTTTTAAAATGGTTTGCTTTATCACCATATGCTTGCCGCACTCTACTTTGCTAGCTCCATGCATGCCTCCAATTAATATCACGCTTCACTTCAGCAAGCAAGCACCACCTGGCTGGCTGTCACCCATGGAAGAATGGAACCAAGGAAGAAGCATCGTTTTCCCACAACTCCCTCTATACTACTATTACTAATCACCCATCGATCGGCCCTGCAAAGTCTTCGATCGCTTTAATTGCCTAAAGCGATTATTCCGTTCTTAGCTTAGCTAGCTGTCCTAATTAGTAGTAGTAGTACTTATCTAACCTGTACTACTCCATACTTATATTAGTTGACTGTCCATTAATAAACTAGTTTGAAAAGATGAAACTTATATGTATAGATTCACCTTGAAGCCTATTTTTATAAAAGTAATTTTATTTTTATTTTTTCTTATATATTTTAATAAAAAATAATGGATAAAGTTAGATCCCGTGTAAAACTAGTAGTAGTGTAGTAGTGTGATTTATTCGTTTGTCTTGCCACCACTAAGCACCTTTGGAAATTAAAGCAGATGGAGTATTAATTCGACGGAATCATGAAGAAACTTCGTTCAGAGAAAAACATAAGACTAGCTAGAGAAAAAAGAAGGAAGCTCGATCGTGTTCCAGAAGAAGCTCAAGTGGAATTAATGAAGTGGTAGATTAAAGTTGGAATCATGCTTCTTTTTACAAAAAAATAAAAGAGTTGAGTCTACCGTCCAGTCGAGCATGCAGTACGTGATGAGCACTAGATAACAAATTAATAATATAATGTAATTGACACGAGAGCTACGAATTCACAATTACATTAGCTGGCTCTCTAGGTATTAAGGAGTACGTACGTAGCTGGGGAAAATAAATAAATAAATATAAGGAGTTTGAGTACACGTTCTATGCGGGAAAGGAAAAAAGAAAAACCAGGCTTCCATTATTTGGACACAGATGATGCATGCGAATCTTCATATTTGTCCTTTTCCCGGGAGGTTTTTATACATTTTTGTTTGTTTGTTGCGGTTGCGGAGCCGCTATCATCCATCCAGCACCTAAATAAATAAGTAAATAAATTCCTGGTGTAGCAAGGAGGATATAGTATAGGAGGAAAACATTGGGTTTCTGTACTGTTTCGATCAGGAGGGAAGGAGGAGGCCATCGACGTGGGCTACGGTGGTACACCTCCTATTCCGGCGGCCTATGTATTGACCGGCGGCTAGCAGTCCACCGCCGGCCATTCTTCCCCTGGGCGTTCCGGCGGCCGAGAGTTAACTCAGTGCCGCGCCGTCCAGTCTTATAATAATAAAATATCAATTGCCATTGCCTGCACATACAAATTAATTTTTTTGGAATCATTGTGATACGATCCAGAATTTTTAGCTTCAACATATGGTTACATATATATAAGCTCGTTGATAAGAAAATCCGACTAATAATTTACTGTGAAAAAAAATACAGTTTTATTCCCTCCAGCAGAAAATATATCAGTCAATGGTCTTTTTTTTAGTATATAATATAGGAGTAATATATGCATCTTTTTCTTTGACCATTATAATGTTTGAGATTTTTAAGCTTGGTGAGGGGTGACGAGTAAGGAGTGGCGACTGCCGAGGGTGACCTGCACTTCTTGTGCCTGCATGGCTGTCACTGCCCCAGGTGGTGGCCACCTGCTTGGACATGGAGTGGACGACTGCATCTGCATGCTGATTGCTCCTCTAATCTACTATCTACAGTGATCCATCATCAGGCTCGATCGATCGCGGGTCAACGAAACAAACAACGGCGGGGAGCGGGCTGCTCGATGGCTTGGTCGTCCGTACCGACCTGCCTTCTGACTGCTTCTAGTGCAGTGCGTGCATTTTTTGGCTGGACCGCACCGTCCGGACCCACGCGCCGGCGCCGGTTTTTTTTCAGTCACTGGTCTCAGCGTCCCTCGTTCCATTCCATTCCATTCTGCTCCAGAGGAACCAACCAATTGCGGCCACACGTGGGCCGCCGATTCTTTCTTTTTTTTTTTCCTTCGAGTTTTGTTTTCGCGATCCGTCCCTTTCCATTTTCCGCCTCTCTTCTTTCCGTTTCTGGATTGGACGGAGCGACCTGCACTCACCATTTTGCTCTCTCTCTCTCTCTCTCTCTCTCTCTCTCTCAGATTCATTCGTCGCTTTCAATCATCCATTCCATACTCAACACATGCGCCATGCGCTCCCATTTTAAAAACCCCGCCGCCAAAAAAATGAAAATAAAAATAGATATAAATTCACTTGTCATCGTTCATGTCGTTGGTTCAAATTATAAAATACTTTGTCTTTTAAGATACAATACGTAATGTAAAATTGCATAGCAAAAAAAAACTATGCACATCGAGAAAGATTTTTAAAAAACTCTTATAATTGAATCGGAGGGAACCCATGGCTATACATGATGCCTCAAGTTGATCACGTGCATATGTATATGAGCCGTCCAAAATACAGAAATTTCACATATACTAGAGGCTCTATATACATAGATTGAGCATGTGGAGCAGGGCCTGACTAGCTATCCCCTTGTTTGGGCGTGCGTTCCAATGGATTAAGATTGAAAATAAACTAATTTTTATTCTAATCTACTCTCTAAATAAAACACGTGGATTGTTGAAGTGTATAAAAATGAAGCCAAACAAACTCTAATTTGGTTTTTGGTTTTATATATGGTAACAAAAAAAAAAAAACTGGTCTCTGGCTGATTTCATGGGTGTGGATCATCTTGATGAGACAAACGCAGTGGTAAGATCTAATTTGTATTTTTTTTAAGAAGTTTAGAAATCACAAGCTAGTCAGTTTTCAGGAAACCAAACCTGGAAAATCAGCTGAATTTGTGTGCGAACAAGGCGGAGGAGTATGTATGATTATTTGTTTTGCACCATGCATGTATTTTATCTATTTCGTTAACTTTTGTAATGGACATCGAGAGGGCCGGCAGGTTAATTCAAGTACGAATGCAATATGGTCGGCGTATGCTGTGTGCTGGCTGGCATGCATGCTTCTTGCTTTTCGTATTTGTCAACAATGTTTGCCTTCTGGCCTTCTGGGGACGGTGGTGCCACGCAGAGACTGGATAGATAGATAGATGGCCGGCTTTCGTATTTGGATAGAAGCTAATCGATCGAGCCCATCATCGTTTTGGACGACAGCTACTACTAGCAGCATTGAAAAATAAAGAGTTGCAGTTCTACACCACCCCTCTCGTCGTCGTCGTCGACTTTTTGATGACACAAATAAAGACAACTCGTGGCTATTTTCTCTTGATATAGGAGAAAAAGGTAGCAACAATACATGAAAAAGAAAGTTGCAGTTCTACCCACCCCACAGGCTTAGGTGTACGTGCTGTCGTATTCTTACTATCCAAAGATTCACGTGTCGTGGAAGGAGCGAAATACAAGGTGCTTCCACAAATAGATTTACCCTTCAAAGTTTCAACCGTCAGTTGTCTTCAAAGTGCAACCTCAGTTGTCTCATGCGGCCTATATGTACTCTTCGCTAGGGAGGCTGCGCTTCATGTATTCTATTTTACCTCCCTAACGAGCCATAGTTGCTTCTATACAAACCCCCTCTGCGTATTATAATATAAAAGTATTTGAGAAAACAGTAAAAATTCTAACAAATATATACAGAATGAAGGACAACAGAGCATGCATGCCGCGAGTATATAGCTATGAGCTTGAACACTTTTTTTTTTTGGCAAAATACATAGAGAAATCACCAGAGGAAATGAATAATGTACTGGGTTGCAACTATTGTCATCTATGTTTAATCGGAATATGTTGCTACTAGCACATACTGATTTCTGCTTGCATTTCACGAGTTTTCACTAGCCTTATTATATATTATATAGCTTTTCTCCTTTTAAATTATAAATTGTTATATAGCTTTTCTAAAGAACAAATAGATTTACTTAGCTCGATAATAAAAAAACTAGAAACTTTGAAATAACTTTATAGTTTGGAACGGATCGATGACCATGTCCATCAATCTGCTGCTGGTGATGATGGTGGCCACCGACGGCGGATATATGATCGATATATATATTTCATGTATAGAGTACACAAGATCGGATCGGGTGCCAAAGCACGAGTTGCACATTTTACTTAATTTCCTCGGTCGGTTCCCCGGTCCTATCTAGCTACCTCTGCAAAGTTATTACCTCGTGCATATACACTTGGCCGGCCACCTATATATCTTATTATTATCTATGCCTATATATAATATAAGACCAGCGTACTATACTACCTTTACATTTAATAATTAGAAAGATCTCGCGTGGTTGTCGCAGACAAACCTAGGACACGTTTGGTAGGACATTTGGTGTTGCTGTGTAGAGTTGTTTTCAGCTTCTTCTACTAAATATGTCTAGATAAAATAGGTTTTTCTACCTCAGTATGTAGTAGAATGAACAGGGCTCGTGGAAATAATAAAAATGGACATATTATTTGCTTAATTTAGAGCTCTCATATGGAAAAACAATAAGTTGAATTGGAACTGACCGGTTCACTAGTTTCATAAGAAAATGTGTCATCGGTTCAACTATTTCTATTGTATGGACGGTCTTACAAGCGAACCGAACCGCTATAGTCCTCAGTTTGGTTTGATCCTGTCCTGAAAACTGTGTATTAGGTCTAATATCTATCAAAATTAATGCAAGCAATCGATTAGACGTGTGGTACTTTTACATGTATCATTGTGTCAACACAAGTTTAATTAAAACACATGCATTACATATGTTCTAAGCACAGTACAGCACGTGATGATGATCCATCCGAATGCTAGTACCCCCTTTTGAAAGTTTTCTCAAACAAAATGTCAGTCATAGCTGATGGGTCGGCACGTGGCACATATGTGTCCATAGTTTGGACTGGACGCTTTTTGTTTTTTTTTTTCTTGGTTCTTTTTTCCCATTCCATCCATCCGAGAGAAGGCAGTACTCATGCCGCTGCTTTTCCTCGACCTGTACTTTGCGGCGTGTGCGTCGGCGTTAGTTTTTTTTTTTTTTTTTTTTTTTTTGAGGGGTGCGTCGGCGTTAGTTAAAGGAAGGAAAACACCAACCGTGTTAACTGGGCTGGGCTGGGCTGGGCTGGCATTTCTTGACACTGCTCATCTAGGAGCAACCAAAGCCCACCAGCTTTCCTTCCGCCTCCCGGCCGCTCCGTCCCGTCCGGTACCCTGGTTGGCGAGGGAATTGAAGAATGGAAGAATGGAGGGAAGCTGAAGACCCGTGTCCAATCCAATCCCAAATTATTCACCGAGACAAATCAAACATCCCACGATCGACCCGTACTTGCTGTCAAATTCCCCCGCCGCCGCTCTTCACCGCTCCTAGGGTTACGTTCCTTCTCCGATCCGCCGTCATCTTCTTCGCAATTCTTCTTCCTCTCGATCGAACCGACCGTAGCTCCATCTCCATCAATTCTCTAGCGTAGCTTGTTTGCGCCATGGCCATGGCCCCTGCTTGCATCCTGCTCGACCGCACCGTTGCCTTCCGCAGCCATCCCCAAGAGACAGAACCCTTCGATTTAGGAGAGAGATTACTACTGGGCATCATGGTCGGCGTCGCCACCGGTACCACCGCCACTGCGGAGCTTCCAAGCCGTGAAGACACCGAAGCATCAGTTGCCAGGTACCTGCTGGCCATGACGCCAGATCATCTGGAGGTGGTCGAGCCCCCGGAGGTAAGCTGCCTCTCCATGCACCGACCACTCTCATCAGATCCGATCC
Organism: Chrysopogon serrulatus; assembly: GCA_015844335.1. Lineage (NCBI taxonomy): Eukaryota > Viridiplantae > Streptophyta > Magnoliopsida > Poales > Poaceae > Chrysopogon > Chrysopogon serrulatus. The sequence goes on along the minus strand of JADLZL010006993.1, from coordinate 1,713 downwards.
AAAATCACGGATGGGACCTGCGCAATGGCGCTGTGGTGGCCGCCGCCGACAAGAACTTGGTCATCCTCCGCTGCCATCCAGCCCACTCGTACAACCCGTCCTACTTGCTCATCTTGGACCTCGACACCACCGATGCATCTTCCTCGCTCTCCACGATCCCCGGTAACCGCTTCGAGTACTCCGATGATGAAGACTCTTACAGGAGCGCCGGCTACGGGATCGTCATCATGACAACACGGCAACAAGGTGGAGGTGGCGCCTTCGTCCTCGCCGAGCTGCTCTTCGGCGTCCCCCGCCGCGGGCTTCCTTCCCAGGGCATGCTCTGGCTCTGGCAGCCGCCGGTACGCTCGTGGGTCTACAAGCGCGGTCAGCTCCCCGCCGAGGTGCTCCACACGTGGAGGATTCACAAGTCCTTCCCTGTCCAAATTAAGCAGAAACCTCTTGTGCTGGGTCGATCTCCTCCACGGGTTGCTGCTCTGCGACCCGGGACGCTTCTGCGAGGCCGTCTCGTCGGACCTGCTGGACATGTGCTTTGTTCCGCTGCCCCATGGCTGCTCCGTCAGCCAAGAAAACCCCCGGTGGTCCAACCCGCAAGAATTCCGCAACGCCGCCTGCGTCGACGGGAAAAAAAATTCCATGCATACCGTATGCACTGGGTTTTTGTGCATACATGCTCCCATCGGCTGCCACGTGTCCATCCAAGAGAATCAACGTCTCTCCTCACGCTGCTTAACCGTGCTTATCTGTTGCTCATCCGCTCCCACTCGGCTCCAGCATGCGCCGCTCAGCTCCCATGCTGCTCATCCGCTGCTCACCTGTACACGGCAGTCATTGGGTGCAGGTATGCATGATAGCACAGTGCATACTGTATGCACAGAATTTTTTTCCCGCGACGGCACCACCATCAAGTTTCTCACCATGGAGGGCTTCATGGAGGGCGGCCCGATCTCGATCGTCACCTACACCCTGGACCTGGAAAACCCATCCCAATCCCGCCCTAGTAGCTGGATGGTAGACACCAGGCTACTTCTAGAAGATCTCTGGGCCATGGACAATGTGCCACGGATCACGCCATTGTTCCCTATCCTAAGCACGCTAGAACATGACGTCGTCTACCTTGTAGTTCCGGGTGACGAGGAAGGCGTGGAAGGCCTCTGGTTCAGGGGAGGGAAGCTCCTGCTTTCTTTTGACACGTGCAAAACCAGGGTCATCTCCGCCACCCAGCAAAAACACCCAAGACCATTGGTGAGATGGCGCTACATCCTCGCCTTCAGTGTTTCCCACTCCCAGTCCAAGTGGCGCTCAAAGCATCACCAGGTACATAGTACATGCTACTTCTGCTATATACAACACATTTAGTTTCATATCAATTCCAATTGCATGCATCTCGTTTTTATGCTTTTGTGTAGTTGTGAATTCCTGTTTGTTGCCTATATCCACTAGAGTAGAAAACTAGAAATTTACTGACTCTTTTTTAGGCCCATTCATAATGCTCTGTATTACATGATGACATGACAGGCCTATGTGTTTATCAGCAACTATGTTTTGTCTTAAGAAATGTCATCTCTCAGGCAAGCCTGCCTGCCTCCGTGGTTAGTTTTAGTGTTCAACCTAATATATCACGTCACATGAGGAAAAAGACTGCGCAGTCATGTGACTTTTGTTTTGTGAAGAATTTGGTGTCAGCAGTTACTTTTCACTTGTCATTAAGAT